>JAQZBX010001992.1:46517-76490 GCA_029593785.1 Cabassous unicinctus | reverse complement strand
AGATGAGACAGTCTGGTCTAGTGATTAAGCTTTAAAAAAATTACTAAAAATAAACCAAGGAAGCAAACAAAACAGTCGTTATGGAAACATGTTTGAATCACTAAAAGCAAATTAAAGATCCCTCCTATTTGCTAAACATTACCACTCAGACTCCACTGCACAGAACAAGCTTGTGCAAATCAACATCATAAAACAATATGTGGAATGCAGTGCCTTGGCACACCTCCAACACATTGCAAAACTCTGAAAAACAGGAAAGCCCCCACCAATGATTGATTAGAAAGTTCTTTACCTGAGGAATATAACATTTTATATTCTAAAAATCAGGCATTCAAAGATGAATGACATTTTGAGTATATTGTCCAACTTAGAACTTGGCAAAGAAAGTCCAGACAAAATGTGTTTTGAAAACAATGGGTAGATAAGGGAAGGAAAATAAAAACATCCATGCTTAGCTGGGGTGGACATGTCACACCACCCTATTAGGCACAGCTACTGGACAAAGGCTAAATATATAATTATACAAGGCTGATTTCAGGAAGAAAGAACAAACAGGAAACATAAACATTTTTCTAACAGACTAAATCTAAGTTGCAGGGGTTTAAAGGCAAGCAGTAATTTGATCATGGCTAAGCAGAAACATATCATGGAAAAGCAAGCACCTGTCCACAGCCAGTGATGAGTAGATAGAATGTAAGAGGAAGAATAAATAGGGTTCTGATTCTAAAATATATTGGGGCATCCACCGGGGAAACCAGTTGTGGCATCATCACAGATGATAGGCGTTAGGACCGGTTGGTAACAAGGCACATCTAATCCCATCTTATCTCTTTCCCCAGTAGATAGCACTGGGAAGGGCATGGAAATATGCAACAGATAGGGTGAGAAGTACCAAAATGCCAAGCAATATGGAATAACAAAAGTCATGGGTCATTCTAGCCTTCTGGGAATCAAATGAATGAGCATTGTCTCTCTGTTTTTTTCTGGGAAAGTGAAGAAATGAGGAGTATTTGGCAATATAACTTATATTCTCTAGCTGCAAGTGAAAGATTCTGGAATGGTCTTTAGCTTTTCGGGCCACTGAATTCCCAGCTCTCAGTTCCTAAATTATGGCAGTCAACTAGCTTCTGAAATAATCCCACAGAAACAATCCAGACCTACTCACTCACATTTATCTGCCTGCATGTTTCCACAGTTCTTCTCCCTAAGGAGCACAAGCTCTGAAGTTGGATGGCCTGAGTTAGAATCAGGCCTTGACCTTACTAGTTGTGTGAACTTAGGATAGTTGATTTTGCAACACCTCCCTTTCCTCATCTGTCAAAGGAAGAAGATAGTAGAAAACTGCCACAAGGGATTGTTGTGAGGTTTAAAAGAGCCTAACACGTGCTAAGAGTGCAATAACCTTGGTTATGATTAATATGTGGTGCTCTTAGCAAGGGTGACTGTGTTGCCCCTGGCCAGCATTGGCCTGAAGACAGAGTGCAGTCAGTGTGGCATCTTCAAGAGTTTGTTGTCATGCTTACTAGATTCCTTCCTAGGGGCATTCAGATATTTACACACACACACTAGCTCATCTGTGCTAATGAAGCTCCCAATGATCCTTTGGGGGCTTTTTGAATGTGCTCTTTCACCTGCACTGTTGGTCATATCTAGAAAGAGTATGCCTCTGTATCCTGTGCATTAGGCTCTAAGTCAGTTCTCATTCTAGTACCTCCTCTGAATCCAAGGAAAGCAGGTTCCATACCTGAATCCTCACCTCAAACAACAGCCAATAGGGGCTTGGAAAATGTATGCCCTGTGCTGCCCGGCTGAGGGCAAAGTAAAGCAAGAAGCCAGGGAGATGATTCTGAGGATGATTCCAAGAGCAGTGAAGGCTTCTAGATCCCAGGGGTCCTTCTGGCCAGTGAGGACTATACTGATTGGGCAACAGGTTATTCCTGAATCCTTAGAGAAGAAATCTCTATGAAGCACCTTAATGATTCCTTGATGCATTCTCAAAAGTGGGTTCGTTTCATATTATGTTGCATATGCAATAATTAGATCTTCAAATAATCAAGCCAAAGATAGTGATCAAAGTGAAAACAAACCAAAAATAAAGGCGTTTTATGTGAGAACAAAACAATAACAGGAACCAGAGCTGTCTTGTCTAAATTCTTGGGCACCTTCTTTATCAGAATCTTTAACCTGTTCAGTCCCAATACACCATTATCTTGAAATCTTGTACCAGGCTTGCATGCTTGCATAAAGATCAGCAGGGCCATTATTGTAGCCTGAATTACTGGCACTTAGAATACAGAACTAGAAGCAGTCAAATCCTGGCTCCCTCTAAACCAAGACTGTTGCTGTGGCACAAAATGAAAACATGCCATTTTGGTAGTGTGGGTCCAATTGTCCCTGTACCCCAAGGCATTCTCTTCAGATCCTTTCATACAGAACATTCGATGTTCTATGAACTCCACAGCTTTTTCCACGTATCCAAAATGACCACACCTCCACTTTCAGCCCTAATAATGCTGGAAATTACCGTAACAAGTATCATGCCCAGAAGAGAACTTACTCGAAGCAAGCACTGAATGTGCATCTTCTTAAAATGCAGCTTTCTTTTTAAGAATTGTTAGAGTAAGAATTAGAATAAAACAAATGTGTGGCTGCCTAAACATCAGAAAACATATTCCAGCATTAGCAGTGGGTGTTTGCTGCTATAATAAGACAAATGCCCAGTTAAGGGGCAAAATGTAATTGAAGCATGTGGGTTCCAAATGCATGTTTATCTGCAGTTATTTCTCCTTGGAAAGAAAAACTACATATTCCGAAGATTTATGTCCTCTTTCAATACTAACACTGTGCATTCAATTTCTCTGGATGGTCTTGCTATGTGTTGGTAAGATTATGATTTGCATTTTGTCTATGGATTACAAAGGCCAAGGAGAACAGATACCTGCTTGGGTAAGATAATCAGCCAGTATGGAAAGCAACGGCCCTCTCCAGAGCACTTGAATGCTCATGAAAATAATCTATGAGAGAAAGCCAACCTCCATATACAGGGCATAAAAATGCCCTGGGAATCTTGTAAAAACTACAGATTCCCAGGGCCCCATGCCCTTGAAATTCTGATTCAGGAGCCTGAGGAGGGAGGTCCAGGAATTTGCATTTATAACAAGCATCCCAGGAAATATTGATACAGGCAGATCCAGAGCACATTTTGGAAAACACTGCTCTAGATTTCCAATATGTTTACAAATATATAATCTATTTTTAATGACCTAACAATTCATTAACTTAACACAGTGGAGTATTTATATCCTTATTTGAAAAGCAAGACCATTGAAGCACCAAGAGGGTAAGTGATCTGTTCCATAGCATACAGGGAATAGCAGAATCAAACCTGGAATCCCAACATCATGTCCACTCTGTCAGATTTCATCCACTGGATTTCTCCACTTTGCACAAATTCCTCCTACTCTTTCATAGGTCTCTTCTGATGCTTCTTCTACCAAGGAAAGAAGACCAGGATTTAGAAGTCTCACATCCAGCATGACCCTGACCAGGTCTCTGTAGGACTTCTACTGATCCATCACCTACCTCCCCTGCTATTTTTCAGTTACCATAAATGTTCACGGCTCCTCTACTAACTGTGAATGCTCCTAGATCCAGGAGCACAAACATCTCCTAGATGTGAGTCCCCTAGAACTCACAATTTAGCATATGGTTAAAAACATCAAGTGAAAGAGGGGTGTTTAAACTCTGCTGGCAGAGGTGGATGTAGAAAGTATTCAAAATTTGGACTGCCTGGGGTGCCTTTAAAAGAGGAATTTCCAAGTCCTAGAAGGAAGGAAGAGAAGGTCAAGAGAAGTGAGCAGTTTGGGAAACATTAAATGATGTTTGCTTAGGTGGTCCTAAGCAAACCCCTGCAAGGTTGGTCAGGAGATAAGAGAAACCTGCTTCCGCCTGAGCTGATTAAATGTGACCTTCATAGCAGTGCGTTTTTTTATTTGCGTCATGAGTCTTTTATAAATGTGGCAGACTACTGGAGAGTCAGTGGAGTGTAATGATTAAGAGCAGGGACCTGGACTAAATTGCCTGGGTTAGGTCCTGGCTTTGTCACTTCCAGACGAGTGACGTTGGACAAGTCATTTAACCTCTCTGTTTCCATTTCCTCGCCTATAAAATGGGGAGGAATAGTTTGCAGGGCAGAGTGATGTGTTGATTAGATGATCTTAACATGAACAATTAGAAGAGAACCTGGCTTATGATAAGCATTGTATAAATGTTAAGCTATTATTAGTATCACTTCCCTAATGTGGGTAACTTCTCCCACATCCAGAAAGCTTTAGGATTGCAGGCTGCCCTGTCTATGCTTGTTTTTATGTAGTGAGTAAACTAAGTTAAAATTGCCATAGTACTGACCACACTTAGTAGAGTTTTACACTGGGTTTGAACAGCACCTTCCTCACCACCATTGGACAAAGTTTGAATAATGACAGAACATTAGGTCTTCCCCAAAACATATTTTCTCAGTCTTCCAGAGTAATACAATTTTAGCTGAGCACATGGCCCAGCTTTCTTGAATCTGCGTGTAGCTATAGGATCAAGTTCTCACCAATGGGTTGTGACCAGAAGTGGTGTGTACAATGTCCACAGCCCATACTTCAAAGAAGATGAATACCCTGCACCTCTGCTTCCTCAGGTGAAAAGCTGGAGGTGGGGCAGAACCAGCTTCAGCAATCTGGACAAGGGTGATGCCTTGCAGAAGGCAGAGGGATGAAAGGAAAGGAACCTGGGCCCAGAGTCACCTCCTGGAGTGGAGCCTCCCACCAGCCTATGCATTCACCTCCTGACAATGACAAGTGAAATTCTACTTTAAGCCACTATATCGGGACGTCTCTTGTTTCAACAACTTGGCCTGTGTCCTAACATAGATATTTTAAGGCCGCTTCAGAAAAGAAATATATGGTTAAAGGGTTGAACATAAGTCCTTCAAGCAAGAGCCAAAGAATGTGAGTTATTTACACAAGAGAAAGATAGTAGTTCATTGGTTTTGAGTACATTACATATAGCTGACGTAATGAGGAACAATACTCTATTTCTATCAGACCAGACAGCTCTGAATTGCAGTAAGAGTCATTAAGATAGAATTAGCTGGACATTATGGTTCTAGGCTAATTATAAAAGAAAGAGGGTTATTTATATATATAAAGATATATACACACACACACATACATTTCATCTGGAAGGATTATTATAGTAAGATATCAGGACATCTTTCTGAGATTTTTAAATGTAGAATTCTCTGGAAGCAGAGAAAATAAAATTTACTGGAAAGCCTTATTGCCTGACTCTACTATGATTTTATGAAAGGAAAAGGCATCTTTCTAAGGACTCATGTTGTTACTATAAAATTGCTCTCACATGTTAGTCACCTGATCGCTGCACTGGTTATATCTGCTTGTCCTGATCTTGCCAATCATTATTTAGACCTTCACACAGGTAAACAAGGTACAAAAGAGTCAATGCCAAGTTCATTCTGAAGAAACTGGATTCCTTTTACCTAGTTGATACCTGGGGGGGAGGAGGGGAGGAAGCTGGCTATCAAGTGTTCTCCTGTTCTTAAAGCCAGCGTGAAAGAGACACAGAATTCCCCACCTCTGCTTCCAGGAAACACAGCCTATATTAAGTCTGCCAAAGGGCTGCCAATGTAAAGTACCAGAAATCTGTTGGCTTTTATAAAGAGTATTTATCTGCAGTAAAACTTACAGTCTCAAGGCCATGAGAAGTCCAACACAAGGTACAGTAAGAGGTAGTTTCTCACCAAGGTCAGCTGCCACGTGTTGAAGCAAGATGGCGGGCATTTCTGGGAGGTTTCAGCCTTCCCCCTTGGGCTTCCTTTCTCAGGCTCTGCTGTTCCACTTCTTCCTGATTTCAACTGCAGGCTGGCATAGGGCTTGTCTCTCAGGGATTCCTGTATCAGTCTTGGCTCTCTTCCCAAGGTCAGCTGTAAGTTATCAGGCAAAATGGTTCATCTCTTCCCAAGCCTTCTCCTTTCTGTCACATGGCAGAATCAAAAACGGCATTGCTCTCTCTTCCTGTGTGTCTGTCTGTCTATGGATTGTCCATTTATGTCAGACCCAGCAAGGGGGCAGGGACTCAGCCTGAGTCAAATCAAAAGCCCTAATCTTAACAGGTAATCTAATCAAAGACACCTCAGCTGAATTTGATACAACCAAAGGGTATCATACAAAGAGGAATAGATTAGTTTAAAAACATAATCTTTCTCTTTTGGGGATTCATAAAATAATCTCAAACTGCCACACAGCCCATATATCTAAAACAATAATAATACCTTCAATGTGAATAAATCCCATTTTCACATGTAATCAATCTAACCATTGTGCAAAAATAAATGCTGATAACTTTGGGGGGATATCATAGTTTGCCAGAGCTGCTATGACAAATACCACACATTGGTTGGCTTAACAACAGGAATGTATCATCTCACAAATTCAGAAGCTACAAGTCCAAAAGCAAGGCATCAGCAAGACTGTGTTTTCTTCCTGTAGCATTCTGGTACTAGCTTACTGCAATCCTTGGGGTTCCTTGGCTTACATCTCTACCTACTATCACATTGAGAGCTCTCTCTCCTCATGTCTGTTCTTCCAGTTTCTGCTGATTTCTGGCTTCTCGCTCCTCTCCATAAGGCTTCTGGTAATACTAATTGAGTCCCACCCTCATTCAGTTGGGCCACAACTAAATAGGGTTTTAGAAGACACTATTCACAAATGGGTCCACACCTGAACTGATAATACATCTTCAAAGGGTCCTATTTACAAATGAGTTAACACCACAGGGAAGCAGATTATGTCTTTTTGGGGGGTACATAAGTAAATTTACCACTGGGAGGTACATAAAAATATATTTCATTTTCCTCAAATTGCCATATAAAATTTTTCATAAAATTACATTAGTTTCCAAGTACACACATAGTGTGCTTTATTAAGCTGGGTTTCTCAACCTCAGCACTACTGACATTTTGGAATGGATAAATCTTTGTTGTGGGAGCTACACTGTGCATTGTAGGATGTTTAGCAACATCCTTTGCTTCTACCCACCAGATGCCAGAAGCATTCCCTTCCCCAGTTTTTACAATCAAAAATGTATCCAGACATTTCTCCCTTGGGGACAAAATCACCCTTGGTTGTGAACTTCCGTGAACCACCTTACAGGGTAGTAAGTTTATACCCTGCCTTTCATTGCTGAAAGTAGCCCAATAGAGACTGGAACTCACCAGTTCCTGGAATGCCCTAATTAATCCCATTTCTGAGTCTCTTTCCCTGCCCTCCTATTAAGGCATAGCAATACACTAGCAAAGATGGGCAAACTTTCAACAGCAGTCATGAGTTGGGACTTTCATGACCAGGAGAAATGACTTCAGAACAATCCCATTACAGGAGCTGAAATAGAAGAAAATATTAGGGTTGAGCTACAGTGCTTCCAGGTACCCAGATTTATCCCTAGCCACAGTGGCCACAGAAGGGTATTGAGGCCACAACCACATAACTCTGCCACTATTTTCCCCTTATTTGGACTGAGCCGCTTCTGTAACCAGGCCTCAATGTATGTAAAGATATGATGTAAGCAATGTTTGTTTGGGCTGTTTCCTTGGTGACCTGGTATCCTCAAGTCATGAGCTTTGGAGTCATGCTGAAAGAAATTCAGACTCTAGTTTGCCACTAACTTTCTGTGTAATTTTTGACAAATTACTTAACCTCAAGTTTCAGCTCCCTCATCTATAAAGTGGGTGTAACAAAATCTACCAAGTAAGGTATAGTGAGGATTGAATGAACTAATGTATATAAAAGCATATTTTAAATGTTTGAGCACATTGTAAATGTTTGAAAAATCCTAGCTTTGATTTTGCTGCTATTGTTATCATTCTCATTATTATTATTATTACTATTATTATTATTCCAATGGAACCTAAAGTTCATAGACCCCAATGAGTTCAGCCAAGACCCACTGCTTCAGCCCATTCCCCATTTTCTCCTTCACATCTATAAAATTCCTAGTCTCTTCTAACTTAAATACAATGAGTGAATTGATAGTAAAGTGTTAATCAGTTGGTTGCTAACCTAACCAAAATTTTGTGAATGTATTTCAAAGAGTACCATTGATGTCTTAACCCAAAACCAAAATTCTGGTGATGGGGATTTCAGGCATTGCAGCAGATTTGTGGACCAGATTTTTGGGGTTAAGAGGATCTATCAGTTGCCCTTCAATTATACCACCTTGTAAGAGGCCACCTAAGAATAAGCAGAATCAGCTCCTCCAGTATCTCCAACTTCAGTTAATGTTGGGGGAAGGGAGGGTGAAGACTGAGGCTGGGACAGAGAATTTAGCTAGTGAAAGAATCTAGAAGTGATTGTGAGCTTCCAGTTTCATCCCCCCTTCCATCTCTCCACTCTAGACTATTTGCCAGAGAAGCTGCATACCTTCTACAGCCTGAAAAGCTCTTGACTCCCTGGAAAAATCTTACCTATTCCTCAAAGATTGACTCGAAAGTAGTCCTCTGTGAAGCCTTCTCTGATGGCATCAAATTAAAGGCCATCAATCATAGAACTTTAGAACTAGAAGAAAGCTGCTCCAAATTGTTATGGTTTGAATAAATTCCATGTTTTAGAGGTATAATCAAAGAGCTTTTAGTAGGAAAAAGGACTCACTGATTCCAATTACTGGCTTTCTACTTGGAATTATTAATTGCTTTTAATAATTTCTTTTATCTGCACCAGACTGTAAATTGTTAGGTTTGGAGCCCTGTTTTACTCAATACTGTCTGCCACAGCATCTGACACAGTGCATGAAGCATAGTTAATACTCAGTAAATATTGGTTGAATGAATGGACCCTGGATCATTAACCAAGCAAATTTTACAGACAATATTTGCTGCTATAAGTCAATGTCAGCCTATTTGTTCCACTTGAGTTTCCATAGGTATCTTCCAGCAACATTGATCAGGTCAGAGTTTATTAGGAGTAGTGTTAAAGAAATGATGTATTATTGAGGTCTTTTTCATCTTTTGATCATGTTAGTAATATTCAGCCCAGCCCAAAAGTTTTAAAACATAGAGATGGAATAATATAATAAAAGTTAATACCTAAGTTATATTATCTAGACTAAGTGTACATTTTCTGATATAATCATCAGAGCAGCCTTGTCACTTAATAACAGATCAAGAAGCAAAGGCTTAGGATGCTTTGCTCATAATCATACAGCCAAGGGGCAGATTGAGGCTATGACATGCTTCTTATTGTCAACCCCATGCCTTTCTCACTGCATCATGAGACTAACTATAACTAGCTGGTAGGTAATCTCTCAAATATGCCTGTACTTATAGAGTTCTATGGAAAGCAAATTTTGGAGACAGGAAAGCATGAGCCACAATGAATTGGCTTTTCCTAGTGGTTGGTTTTTCACTGAATTTTTTTTCCATATCTGTTCAATTCTCCTGTTGACAGCATCTTTTGCCATAGTCTTCTCCTAAGTCAGTTACAGACATTGAGAGGTTGTTGACCTTAATTCTGCATCATTTAATTTCCTGGATAAAGAAACAAACAAACAAACAAAATATGAGTGGTTTAGTTCTCATTTTTAGTTGATTTTAATTTCCTGTTTGTCCTTATAATTATGGTTTTTTGTTTATGAAAACTATGAGTATTTGATATGCATTTTCTGTCCCTGTAGCTTTACTCATCTTCTTAAAAGAAATAATCATATGTAAGATAATGATGTCAGCAAATAATTTCCTTTATTAAATATTTTTAAGTCACTTAAATGCCTAAATTCAGTTACAACACACTTGTACACTGGTATATGTGAAACAAAGGGAGAACAAACAACTAATAATCCCTGAATTTTCTTGCTGCTGATACTGATAATGCGATTTTAAAAAATTGAAATTGTGAAAAATACTTCAGAGGTTCACTTCCAAATGCACTGCATTTGTTTTCTTTTCAATTTTAAAAGTAACATGCACTCAATAGTAAAAAATTAAAGCAAATAATATGGAGACATACCCCTTCATAGTTCCTCCTGCACGACCTCCACCCCTAAGCCATTTTGCTCCCCAGAGGTTACCATGTTAATAGTTTGGTATGTGTATGTGTGTGTGTTTCCAGAAAGAGGGAGAAAAATAACAGATAAAGAACATGATACTTATTTCTTTTTAATTTACTTTTCTCTGCTTATTGGTATATCATAGACATCTTTCCTTATCAATAAATATAAATTAGCTCTATGCTTTTTTAATTGCTCCACACTGTTTCATAGAATACTTACACAGTAATTTATTTACCTATTGATAGATATTTTGGTTGTTTCCAATTTTTCTCTGTTAGATAATATTCCACAGAGGACATCCTTATATTTATATCTTTGTGCTCCTGAGGGCATTAGTACAGCAGAGAGCCTTAGAAGAGGAATTCTTGATACAAAGAGTATGCACTTTTAAATACTGATAACATCTTCAGTTGCCCTTCAAAAGAACTGTGAAAATTTTTGCTCATACCACCCAGTCGATGTACCTGCCCATCTCCCTACACCCTACAAGCATGGACATTAGGAACTGGCTTTGCCTGGATTCCCTTGAAAGGAGATCCTAAGACAAGGATTTGGGTGCAGGAAGCACTACGAGAGAGTGGGGAAGTGAGATGGGAAGGGAGGAAAACCAATAAGGAATGCCTTGAGTGGCCAACTATCCCAGTTTGGATGGGATTGTGGGGGTTCATAAGATGCAGTATTTTCAGTGCTAAAACCAGGATACTTCCTGACAAACCTAGACAAGTTGGTCACCTACTCTATGGACAACTGGGTAGCATTTCCTCTGGGGAACTTCTGAGAGACTACAGAAAACACAACTCAGAATTGTCTGAATGACAGGCAAGGAAGTAGGGTGTTTGTCCTCCAGCCCTATCCTTCAGGGGTTGAGGGTCACTCCAAGGTGTTATCTTTCAGTCACTCCCCATCTGTCCTGTGCAGGGACTGAACATTCCTGTGACCACAGAATGCCCTCAGGAAGAAAGACCAGGAAGCTGTAGGTGTGTTGGTGAAGTGAATTCTGCAGTGACCTCTGGGGTCAGCCAAGGGGGACATGGGGGGGACACCATCTGATACATTATTTTTTTTCCAGTCTGATGGACAAAAAGATGCTGCCTCAATGTTGTCTTCATTTGGAGTCCCTAATTAATGGGGAGTTTGGAGCAACTTCATATTTGACATCCCTATTCAAGACTCAAGTCTTTGAGCATTTAAAAACACTTGGAGGGAGGGTTATTTTCTTGGTCTGGGTCAACTGACATCCAAAATAGAAAACAATAAAAAATTTCACTCACTTAACCTAGAATATACGTGTGTAGGGGTGTATGTGTGGAGGTAAACTTATTCATGTGCGCTGAGGGTGAGAATTGACAATTTGGTCACAACATTCTGACGGCCGTGGTCCTTGACACACTTCCCTTTACCTTTAAAGCAGAATCGAGATCCTTGAGTTTTACATGTCAGGTTTTTAAAGTTCTCACTGAGTCATTTTGTGGACATGACTCATGCATGTCTCTCTTCAGGGCACTTCTCACAAGCCCATTTCCTCTCAGGGAGGTTTTCAGCATCACTTCCAATTGTCCATAAGCCTATAAACTGTTGTGCGTGTGCACTGCCTCATTTCACTTCTGTTGTGATCATTGCTGTTCATTTCTATCTGCTCCAATGCCTATTTTGGTTGGATTCTAGCTTACCGGTGGTAAAGCAGGTATGTTTAATGGGGCGCTCAGGACAGTCATTACTGAAATCTAATACTCAAATGCCTTGTGTACCTTAAAGCTAATGACATTGCTTAGCCTAAAAGCTACAATCTGGGGACTCAATGAATCATAATAAGAACGTGGGCTTTGCACATTCAGAAGATAACTCAATAATAAATGTAACCTTAGTTTCTATGACTTCTTTGATTAAGATCTCAAATTTTTCCACAACTATCTAAAACCTGCCATTACTAATTTTACCCAGCTTTATGCATTGTTTCACTGCATTTCTCAGCACAAAAGTTACAGCCTTTTTCCAAGACTATGCTTCAATCACGATTATAAGCTGACAGCAGCTGAGAATGATGATCCATTGGTAGTTTTATTACTGGCCAGGAAACAATCTATATAGCTCTAGTTTCAGTCTCATAAACTAATTCCTTTGACTTTTCCTTCTAGTCATTCCGCTCAAACTTGTCCCTATTTCAAAAAGTAAATCAACTTGCTACCTCAGAAACATAGCATCTAAGAATCCAAGAAGTTAAGTGACTTCCTTGAGGTCACACAACAACTTTCTGTCCAAGACTAGGATAATTCTTCTGAAGTTACCCGTCCTTCATCTACTCCTCCTTCCTTCTCTGAAAAGAAGAGAACATGTCAGAGACAGTCAGCTTCCCAACGAGCCTTGCTTGGCTCACACTACTGTGCTTTTCAGATTCTCCTCTGCCACCACCCTGTTCCAACCTTCAATCACTCAATTTCAGAGAAGAAATGACTAGCTTCTTTGCAAAGTGTTTCAGAGCACCGACCTCCATGTGCATGACATGAACACCCGTCACACTTATAGTCTCTTCCGGACACTTGGTATGCACCAAGCCCTATCAAGACAGATACCCACCTCTTCACAACCCAAATACAAGTTCCCTGAGCGCACACACCACGTGCTTCTTTGAATCCCTTATTCTTCTTATCACTATGCATATGGTGGATATTTCACAAAATTTTAATAAGAATGAGAATGATAATTTTGTGGGCAAGATCAGTTTTTTTTATTATTATTAGAGAAATTGTGGATTTATAGAACAATCATGTATAAAATATAGGATTCCCATCCACCACCCCACCACCAGCACCATGCATTGGTGTAGAATATTTGTTACAATTGATGATAGCACTTCTTAAAAAATTTTATAATCAATTTTTTTGAAATATATTCATAAATAATACAATTCATCTAAAGTGTACAATCAATGACACTTGGTATAATCACGGAGTTGTGCATTCATCACTTTAATCAATATTAGAGAATTTTCATTAGTCCAAAAAGAAAAGAAAAATACCCAACAAAAACAAAAACAAACACAAAAAAACTCTACCCCTTAGTAGACACCTCTCAATCTCTCTACCCTTTCCCTGACATAATCAATTTCCATCTCTGTAATTTATTTGTATTTACATTTTGTATAGATGGAGTCCAACAAGATGTAGTACTTTTTGTCTAGTTTCTTTCACTTAGCATGCTTCCTTCTGTTTACCATTGATGAAAGATTATTAATAATATGCTATTGTCGATTGTTTTGGTTATATTTTTACCCAAATAGCACCCTGATATTAACCTCTTGTAACATTAACATATATTTGTTCTGTTTCAGAGAAAAACATTCTTATATATGCATTACTAAACATACTCATTTTTCACAGAGGATTTGCTGTGCTATATAGTCCCATGTTTCATTTTTTAGCATTCCTTCTAGCGATGTACATGTCCTTAGACCTTCCCTTTCAGCCACTAGCATACCCATATATTAGTGCTGCTAATTACATACCCTATGATGTGCTTTCACCATTTCTATTCATTTCCAAACATTTACAAGCAACCTTTTTATCAATTCTGCACAGATTAAACCTCAGCTTTCCATTCCCTAACCACATTCTATTTTCCAGTGACTTATATTCTAGCTATTAACTCCATGGGTTTGCTCGTTATATTTAGTTCATAATAGCAAAATCATACAATATTTGTCCTTTTGTGTCTGGCTTGCTTCATTCAACATAATGTCCTCCAGATTCATCCATGTTGCCATATGCTTCACAACTTCATTTCTTCTTTCAGCTGAATAATATTCCATCGTGTGTATATACCACAGTTTATCCATTTGTCAGCTGATGGACACCTGGGTTGTTTCCTTCATTTGGTAATTGTGAATAATGCCACTGTGAACATCAGAGTGCAGATGTCCATGTCACTGCTCTCAGTTCTTCTGGGTATAAACCTCATAGTGGTATTGCCAGGAGACATGGCAGACTATATCTAACTTTCTTAGGAACCACCAAACAGACTTCCACAGTAACTGTACCATTCTACATTCCCATCAACAGTGAATAAGCATTGCTATCTCACCACATCCTCTCCAACACTTGTAGTTTTCTGTTTTGTTAATAGTGGGCACTCTAGTAGGTGTGAAATGATATCTCATTGTAGCTTTGATTTGCATATCCCAATTAGCTAGTGACATTGGACATTTTTCATGTGTTTTTTTCACCATTTGTTTTTCTTCTTTAGAAAAATGTATATTAAAGTCTTTTGCCCATTTTTAAATTCAGTCATTTGTCTTTTGATTTTTGACATGTAGGATCTCTTTATATATCATGGATATTAAACCCTTGTTGGATGTGTGACTTCCAAATATTTTCTCCCATTGAGTAGGCTGCCTTTTTACCCTCTTCACAAAGTCCTTTGAGGTGCAAATGTGTTTAATTTTGAGTAGGTCTCATGTATTTATTTTTGCTTTCATTGCTCGTGCTTTGGGCATAAGGCTTAAGAGACCCACACTTAAAACAAGATCTTGAAGATGTTTCCCTACATTATCTTCTAGGAATTTTATGGTCCTGGTTTTCCTGTTTAGGGCTTTTATGCATTTTGAGGTGATTCTTATACAGGATGTGAGATAGAGGTCCTCTATCATTCTTTTGGTTATAGATATCCAGTTTTCCCAACACTATTTGTTGAAAAGACTGTTCTGTTCCAGTAAAGTGGACTTGGTAGGCTTATCAAAAATCAGTTGACCATAGAGGTGTGAGTTTATTTCTGAACTCTCAATTTGAAAACTTTAATGTGTCTATCTTTATGCCAATATCATGCTGTTTTGAGCACTGTAGCTTTATAATACACTTCAAGGTCAGGAAGCATAAGTCCTCTGACTTTGATCTTCTTTTTCAGGATGTTTTTTTGCTCTTTGGGACCCCTTTCCCTTCCAAATAAACTTGGTAATTGACTTTTCTATTTCTGTAAAGTAGACTGTGGGAATTTTCATTGGAATTGCCTTGAATCTATAAATCAGTGGGTAGATTTAACATTTTCACAATATTTAGTCTACAATCCATGAACACAGAATGTCCTTCCATTTATTTAGGTCTTCTTTGATTTCCTTGAGCAGTGTTTTGTATTTTCTGAATACATTCCTGGTTAAATTAACTCCTAGATATTTGAGTCTTTTTGTTGGTATTGTAAATGGAATTTTTTCTTGATTTCCTCCTCAAATTGTTCATTACTAATATATAGAAACACTGCTGATTTGTGCACATTTATCTTGTCTCTGCCATTTTGCTGAACTCATTTCTTAGCTCTAATAGCTTTGTTGTAGATCTGTTGGAATTTTCTAAATATAGGATCATGTCATCTGTGAATAGTGAGAGCTTTATATCCTCTTTTCCAATTTGGATGCCTTTTCTTTCTATTTCTTGCCTAATTGCTCTAACTAGAACTTCTAGCACTATGTTGAATAACTGTTGTGACAGTGGGTATCCTTGTCTTTTTCCTGATCTTAAAGGAAAAGTATTTAACCTTTCCCCATTGAGTACGATGTTGACTGTGCATTTTTCATATATTCCCTTTAACATGTTGAAGAAATTTCCTTCTATTCCTATCTTTCAAAGTGTTTTTATCAAGAAAGTATGCTGGATTTTGTCGAATGCCTTTTCTGCATCAATCAAGGTGATCATATGTTTTTTCCCTTCTATTTGTTAATGTGGTTTAGTACAGTAATGGATTTTCTTGTGCTGAACCACCCTTGCATATCAGGAATAAAACCCACTTGATCGTGGTGTATAATGCTTTTAATATGCTGTTGGATTTTATTTCCAAGTATTTTGTTGAGGATTTTTACATTTAGGTTCATTAGAGAAAGTGGTCTGTAATTTCCTTTTCTTGTATTATCTTTTTATCTGGCTTTGGTATTAGGGTGATGTTGGCTTCATAAAATGTGTTCAGTAATTTCCCACCTTTACAATTTTTTGGAAGAGTTTAAACAGGAATGGTATTAATTCTTCTCGAAATGTTTGGTAGAATTCACCTGTGAAGTCATCTGTTCCTGGACTCAACTTTTTCCATTCTTTGTCTCTCTGTTCTCTCTTTTCATTTTCAGCTGTTCTGTTCTTTATGCCACTGATTCATTCTTCTATGATTTCAAATATTCTATTGTATGCCTCTATTGTATTTTTAATCTCACCTATTGTGTCTTTCATTCCCATAAGCTGTTATTTTCTATTAAAGCTTTCAAATTCTTCTTTGTGCTCACTCAGTGTCTTCTTAATGTCTTTTATTTCTTTAGCCATGTTGTTCTTCAGCTCCTTGATTTGATTTAGGAGATTTGTATGAACATCACTGATTAGTTGTTCCAAATCCTGTGTCTCATCTGGAGCTTTAATTTGTTCCTTTGCCTGGGCCATATCTTTCTTTTTCTTACTATGGCTAATCCTTTTTCACTGATGTCTAGGCATATGATTATGATGGTGAGTTTACTCTGATGGTCAGTTTCTCTCTCTTGCCTAGGGATTTTCTGTTGATTGTTCTTTGATTCTTGGTTCAGCTTGTTCGAGGTTTTTAGGATTGCCCCTGTTTAACTGCTCAAACCAGGGCTATTGACCCAGTAATGGGGTGCAGGCCAGTTTCCAAGGGCCTAGGGAGAAGGGGACAGTAAAGTCACCAGAATGCCTAAAATTTTCCCCCTTCTTTGCCTGCAGTTTCCTGGTCTGCCAGCAGATGGTGCGCTTTGGCAGACCTCTCCATTCAGACCCCATATCCTAGAGGGGAATGCATTCACTGGAACCCCATTGTAACAGTTTGGCATTTTTATGAATTCCAAAAATAGATTTTGGATTATGTTTTTAAACTGGTCTGTACCTAGGCATGATTAAATTGTGATTAGGACTTTGACTGGGCCATGTCAGAAGGGTGTTGAGTCCCCGCCCCTTGGTGGGTGGGAACTCAAAGAAAAAAGGCATGGCAAAGGACAGAGTTGGAGTTTTGATCCTGGAGCCTTTGAGCTGGAGCCCTAGGAAGTAAGCACACAGAAGCGATTGGTCGTGAGGAAAAAGAAAAGGCCCCAGGAAGAGAAAGAAGCTGTTCGCCTGATAGTCTACAGCTGGCCTTGTGGAGATAGCAGAGGAGCTGAGCCCAGAAAGCAGCAAGCCCCAGGAAGAGAGGAACCCAGGAAGCCTGAACCCTAGCAGACATTAGCAACCAATTTGCTCCAACACATGGCAATAGAATTTGGTGAGGGAAGTAACTTACGCCTCATGGCCTGGTAATTGAAAGCTTCTACCCCAAATAAATACCTTTATAAAAGCCAACAGATTTCTGGTATTTTGCATCAGCACCCCTTTGGCTGACTAATATAGAATTTGGCACCGGAGCATGGGGTCGTGCTTTTGCAATTTACAAAATGCTGGAATGGTTTTATAAATGGGTAAGGGGTATTTTTTGGAGGAATTGTGAGATGCTTTGAGGAAAAGGCCTAGATTGCTTTGCAGAGACTGTTGGTAGTAATATGGATCCTAAAGTTATTTTTTATAAGGACTTAGAAGGAAATAATTGTGAGATGGATGCTAAAGAGACTTTTTATGATGACTTAGAAGTAAATGATGAAACTATTATTGGAAACTGGAGGAAAGGCAATCCATGTTTTAAAGTCACAGAGAACTTAGCAAGATTAATTCTTGATGTTTTATGGAACACAGTATTTGAAAATGGCAAGCCTGGGCATTTAGCTGAAGAACTTTCCAAAGTAAACACAGAAAATGCAACTTGGCATCTTCTTGTAGCTTATAGCAAAATGCTAGATGAGAGAGATAAGCTGAGAACTGAACTGTTGGGCACAAAGAAAACAGAAACTGATTCTGGAACTTCCAAGTCTCTGGAAATCAAGCACCCAGATGATAGTGCCCCATTTGAAGACTTAACTAAACTTGGAACTTATAAATCAGGATTGAAGGTGCAGTTTTCTAGGAAAGACTTGTGGAGAGTCTTACTGTATGATTGCTTGGACCCCTGCTTCTTAAATGCTAAACCAACAAGCTTTTTGAGAGTGCTGTATGAACAAAATCACTGTCAGCTTGGACTAAAAGGGACATGGAAGGGAGAGATTGAAGGGGAAACAACTTCAAGAGGAAAACCATGGAAGCTGAGATCTAGGTTTAAGACATCACCTTGGGCCAAGAGAGGAACCCCACCCATGTGTACAGAGAAGGTGAATTTGCCCCAGCAGTTCAAGAGGGTAGATGTTCCCACCCAATGTTCAGGGAGACTTTTGCTGCCCCAGGGTACAGAGAGGGTGGAGCACATTCCTTAAGGATTACAGCGGTTAAGGTCAGCACCCCATAGGTCTAAGAAGGATGGACCTGTCCCCCATGGATTTGGGAAGGCCAGATGGTCAACTCATTGCTCTGAGAGGGTTAGGCCTGTATGCCAAGGGTTAGGGAGGATGTTTTCTTCACTTCAATGTACTAGGGTTGTTAAGACTCTAACTCAAAGTTTGGGTAAAGTGTGGCAATCACCCCAATGCTCTTGGAGGGTGATGTCTGGAGCTTGTTTGCCACCCAGATGCTTGAAGGTGGAACCAAGAAAATGGCCATTTGCCTCAGGTTTACTGAAATGTACAGGACACGTGATTCATGTCTCCCTCCCAATTTCTCCTTATTGTAATGAAAATGTTTATCCTTTGTCCATTTGTGTATTGGAAGCAGATAAATTATTTTGTAATTTCAGAGGTCTACAGCCAGGCGTGACTTTGCCCCAAGACAAACTGTATTTCTTTAAACTGATTATAATATGATTTTGTTACTCAAATAAGGTTTTTTGAATATTGTAATGTCCATTTGGAATTCAGAGGGTAGAGTGTACCAGTTTGGCATTTTTATGAATTCCAAAAATAGATATTGGATTATGTTTGTAAACTGTACCTGTATCTGCGTGTGATTAAATTATGATTAGGACTTTGATTAAGCCACATCAGCAGGGCATGGCATGGCAAAAAGACATGACAAAGGACAGAGTTGGAGTTTTGATCCTGGAGTTTTTGAGCTAGAGGCCTGGGAAGTAAACACACAGAGGAGCTTGGTCGTGAGGAAAGAGAAAAGGCCCCAGAAGAGAAACAAGCTGTTCACCGGATAGTCTACAGCTGGCCTTGTGGAGATAGCAGAGGAGCTGAGCCCAGAGAGAAGCAAGCCCTGGGAAGAGAGGAACCCAGGAAGCCTGAACCCTCACAGAAGGCGGCAGCCATGTTGTTCCAACACGTGGCAATAGACTTTGGTGAGGGAAGTAACTTATGCTTTATGGCCTGGTAACAAAGCTTCTACCCCAAATAAATACCCTTTATAAAAGCCAACAGATTTCTGATATTTTGCATCAGTACCTCTGGCTAACTAATACAGACCTGGCAGGCAGTGCCTTCAGGTGGTACAGAAGCAATGCCCCTCAGGGCAGCCTATTCAGAGCCAAGCCTCACAAATCAAACTTTCTTAGAAGCTGCTTTTCTCTCTTGCCAGGGAGGAAATATATTTCCACTCCACTTCCCTCTGCATTGTCAGCAACCAATCTAAATCAGTGGGGAGAATATTTTAGAAGGCAGGCTATCTTTAGTTCCCTGTAGGCACACAGGGCAAACAATGTTGTGGCCCCACCCAGCCTGGAAATGTGTGACCCCTGGGACCAGCATACCAATTTCTCTGACCAAAACCTGAATTTGCTGTAAGCTGTGTCCCTTGCCTTCCCCTTTCTTGGGGAAGTAGATCCCTGCAAACTCCTCAATCCATAGCTGCCAGCCAGGGGCTGGAGGATCCATTGATGTCTCCTCTGAGGGTCAGGGGATGGGTGCCAGCAGCTGCTGCAGCAGCTTTACTCACAGATCTCCCCTGCCACATCCCTTTTTTTTTTCACCCCTTTCTCTTCTTGGTGATGTCTAGCCTTCCCTTAGTGTCTTAAGCCCTAGAATATTTTTCCAGACAGCTTCTTGCCTGTCTTCTAGTTATTTTTCTGGGAGAGAATGAGTTCTCTGCTTCTGTAATCCTCCATCTTCCCAGAAGTCCAATAGCACTTTTTTTTTTTTTAACAGTAGTTACCTCTGTTACAATTGATGAAAGATAATTAAAATAACTATCATCCATAGTTTACATTAAGTGTATTTTTCCCATATACCACCCTATTATTAACACCTTGTGTTAGTTTCAAACATTTGTTATAATTCATGAAAGAACATTCTTATACTTGTACTATTAACTATAACCAGTTGTCTACAATAGGGTTCACTGTGTTATAGAGTCCTACGTTTTATTTTGTAATTTTTACTCTAGTGACATATATGACATAAAGTTTCTTCTTTTAACCACATTCACCTCTATAATTCAGTGCTGTTAATTACCTATACAATAATGTGCTACCATCACCATCATCCTTTGCCAAACCTTTGCAATCAACCTAAATAGAAATTCTATACAAATTAAGCATCAACTCCCCATTCTCTAATCCCAATCTATCTCCTGGTTACCTATATTCTTGATTCTAACTCTATGAGTTTGCTTATTATAATTATATATTCGTATAATGAAATATTATTCGGCCGTAAAAAGGAATGAAGTCCTGATGCATGTGACAACATGGATGAACCTTGAGGACATTATGTTAAGTGAAATAAGCCAGACACAAATGGACAAATATTTTATGATCTCACTGATATGAACTAATTATAATAATGCCAGTTTTATAATTATGTTGGGGCTTCCAAGATTATATTTATTTATATGTCTGCATACACAACACACAAATATATATATGCATACATGTAGCTTTAAATTTTTATTCTTAAGAATAAAAATAATTATATTTGTTAGTCAAAAACTAATGAAAAAAGCCAAATATTGGCTCCCAAATACAGTGCTGTCTTTAAAGAGACTAGAATACCACAAGTCTTTCTATCTGTAATGAGGCAAGGGTATTGTTTCTTGTTTTCTGTTCTTGTATGTGTGTGTGTGTGCGTGTGCATGTGTGTGCATGTTCCTTAGAGGAAACAAATTCCAAATCTGCAGAGATGGATTTGCATTTAGAGAGGTGACAATTTTAGTAGATCCCTGATGTGAAATATCTTTATTCAACACACTTCCCCAGAGGTGGCAAAGACCCTAGACCTAAAGTTAAATTCTGCAACATTAAATGGGCAACTGATGAAATGCAAAGATGACTTCCTAGTTCTTGACTGAGGACCAAGAAAGCACTAGACACAGAATGACACTTTTAAGATCAGGGGAAGACAACTCATATTTTTATCTTACCACTCATTTGGCAAGGTGTTAGCAGTTTGAAATTCAACCTAAAAGCTCTCCTTTAAGGTATATGTTGAGTACTGCAGAAAGGATTAAGAAATGGGACTTAAAGAGGAAAATGTAAAAAAAAGCAAAGAGTATCATTTACCTAGACAAAGCAAGGAGGTTTTTGTTTGTTTGTTTGTTTGTTTTTTCGATCTTCAGATAGGTAAAGGTGAACAATGATTTTCCATTTCTGCCAGACAAAGACAGATGTGAATTACTAGAGGGAAGTTGGGAATTTTGCAGGTAAGGGAGAAACCATTTTAGGAGAAAAGAATATGTTGCTAAGTTTACACTATACCATAATTGCCCAACACTAAGACTTATATAAAGGAAAAGATTTGAGCTGTCACCTGGCAGTTTGCATGTCTGAGTGTGCAAAAATATCCAAAAGTGAAAACCTTTAGGTGCATTTTTCCCCACTATCAATACCCTGTACTAGTGGCATAACCTTGTTATAGATCCTGAAAGAACTTTCTTATATTTGTATTCTTAACCACAATCCTCAGCCACCTCAGAGTTCACTGAGTTATACAGTTGCCTGTTTTATCCTCTAGCTTTCTTTCTAGCATCATGAATTTCTATGGGATATGAATGTATTTTTGTTGTCATAGTTATGTTTCTTGATAGAGGCCCACACAGTAGCTAACAAAATATTAAATGTCCCTTCTGGAGAAGTCTTGCTATTTTCTCAAATAAAATGGCAAAAACCTCTGGAATATATAAGCCATGCCTAATTAAGGAAAACAGACTAATATGCCAAGCCCTCAATATTAATGCTTGTACTTATGAACCTTAATCCTGTAAAAATGAAACTTAGCCTAATTATAATTAATGCCTAAGAGTTACCTCCTGCAAACCTCTTTGTTACTCAAATGTGGCCTTTCTCCAAGCCAAACTCAGCAAAATAAATTTACTACCTTCCCTCTGACATGGGACATGACTCCTGGGGATGAGCCTCCCTGGCACTGAGGAATTATTACCAAGTGCTAACCAGTGATGCATTTGGAAAAAGACCTTGACCAAAAGGGGCAAACATTAAATAAAAGAGTTTTTGTGGCTAAGAGGTTTCAAAGAGAATTGGGAGGTCATTCTGGAGATTATACTTGTACAGGTCTCAGACTGTTTTCACTAATTGCCACAGTAAACAAAGCCTCAAACAAAAATGCTTCTAAGGGCTCTAGGGATATCCAGACACCAGAGGCAAGGCACACAGCCTCATGAAATCAATATCCCATCAGTGAGCCCTATTTGGGAATATATTATAATCTATTTCCCCAATATAACATAGCTATATTCATTTATAATTCCCCTACTCATGATTCTTCTAATCCTTTAATTTTAACCTATAATTTTCAATATACCCATTAAATATATCTCTCAGAGACTTAAATCTTTAGACTGTTCATATGTCGGTTGAGCCCTGAATCCCAGCAGAGTTGTGGCCAACTCCTACTCTCCAGTTCTTTGGGCTTTCCCTGGACAACCAACAAAATGATGATGATGGACAAGTCCCATCCCAAAAAAACAAGGAGTACAACTGCAAGCAAAACAAGTCCTTCCATCTGCCCCTAATATATAAGTCCCTTCTCAGCCTAAAGAAGTCAGAGTGGACATCATCCCAAATCCCTTAAGATTGAGAAATAAATAGACATAAGAGGGAGTGTAACCATGGACCAAAGTATATTTATTGTTATTGTAGTTATTATTTTGTGTTAACAGAAGAACTAGTAACATTGATATAAAGATAGTGTTGCCAGAGGTTCCTCAAAGGAGGGGGAGGGATTAACGGGTAGAACACAGGACATTTTTAGGGCAGTGAAATTGTTCTGTTTGATACTGTAAGGATGGTCACATGCTATTATATATTTGTCAAAGGCTATAAAACTGTACAACGCAAAGTGTAAACCATAATGTAAACCATAGACTTTTGTTAGTAGCAGTGCTTCAATATTGGTTCATCAATTGTAACAAATGCATCGCACCAATGTAAGAAGTTAGAAATAGGGGAAACTGTGTGTGTGGGGGGGGTAGGTTATATGAGAATTCCCTATGCTTTCAGTGTAATTTTTCTGTAAATCTAAAACTTCTCTAAAAATGAAGTTTATTATTACTTAAAAAAAAAAAAAGTAAATATCTTAGCTTGGATTTGGCAACCAAGTCTTCTATTGTCCTAAGTGAAGATAACATCCCAATGG
Source organism: Cabassous unicinctus (assembly GCA_029593785.1). Lineage (NCBI taxonomy): Eukaryota > Metazoa > Chordata > Mammalia > Cingulata > Chlamyphoridae > Cabassous > Cabassous unicinctus. The sequence continues at coordinate 52,870 of JAQZBX010001992.1, read as the reverse complement.
TTCAGAGGCTTTCCTGTGGGAGGCATCTGGGCAGAACTGATCTTGACTATTACTTTAGGGGTACCTCACTCAGCATTCCTGAAGTCATCAGATTGTCTTCCAATCAGAGAGTAGGATTGGTGTATGGGGGCAAAAATTTACCATTTTGAATGTTGCCAACAAAAATCAATTAACTTAATGAACTATGTCCAACTACAAAGCATGTGTCACCACAGAGGATACTGACAAAGGGTACTAACACACATTGCATCTGCTCAAAAACAAAGAACGAGGAAGGTGAAGAGGGAAGGGAAACTGTCACAGAAAACATTGATCTATATGATTCTATGGTGTTAGGAAAAAAGCAAAATGGAAAAGGTCACATTTGTGAAGACTTGGAAATATGTGTACACAAACATACAGCTAATGATACAGCATAAGGCAGGAAAATCTGATTTGCATTCCTGGATAGAATTGATGTGAAATGGCCTAATTCCGTGTAGGAAGAAAATCCAAACAAAATTCAAACTGGATGTCATGGGTTGGGGGTAGGGGGTGTCGCTAGCTAGCAGGCTATAACTGGTCCTGCCATGACCCAAGCTTGCTGCTGACCCCTGCTTCTTCAGACAGCCTCCACTTCCACTGGGTTTTGGCCATCACAGTCACCATTTGGTTTTTGCTGTCCTTGACATCAGTATGGGCTGAATAAAGCCTCCTATCTGTTGCCTGTCACAGAGCATGTGCTCAAAAACTGTAAATCGGATATCCTTCCCCAACTTTAAACACAAAACCAGAGTCAAGGATCAGGCATATTTTCCAGTGAAGAATTGAAATGAATGTTCACATGTTCAAATCCCAAAAATATTTTTAACAGGATAACAGGATAATGGATGGAGCTGTATCTGAAAAGTTTGAAATGATTGCTTTCCAGAGCCTTCTTGCTATATCTAAAGAACTTTAATTCCTCCTCTTTGAGGCAACTGGTGGCCACTGTCTCACGGGAAAGCTTCTTTTCAAATCTGTACAGGGTGCTACCATGTCAACACTGAAATGCTTTATATGCTAAAATAACTCAGATATGGCTGACCAGATTAGGCAAAAAAAAAAAAAATTTGTGCAGGCAACCAGAGTTGGATTTGGCAAGAAAGGATGTCTGAAGGATTTCCAATGGCTCCTCACTGAAGAACAATGCTGGTGATTATGAACAATTCAGCTATGTGTTAGTAGGAAGAAATAGCAGAAATGGTAATATTTTTGAAGAAAATGTGAGAGTTAGGACTATGGAAAACAAATATTAAGAAGGTACCCTACAACTCTGCCATGAGGGAAAAATAATGCTACATAAAAATTCCTTCGCCAAAACCACCAAAACTCTCCTCTTGACAAGGTCTTAACACAGACTTTTTCAGATCTCTGAAGAAGAGTTTCTGGTGGGTTAGCACTATTTCTCTAAACTTTGGGCTATTCCCATTTATAGTATCTGATAATGATGAAGCAGGGTTCATTTTTTGCCAAAAGAAGGACTTCTCACAGTGATGTGAATTTGTTCCAAGACAAGTCACAAAAGTACTGAATTAACTGTAGGTTCAACGTTCTCAAAACACATACACACACCCAAACACCACCAACAACAACAAAGGACAGGAACCACAGACCCACAGTTTTGTGGTTCTGGCCTCAGTCTGTCTTCCTGCAGAGTCCGCCGCCACCCACCCCCCCATGATTTTCTGCACCAGAGAGAAAAGAAAAAGAAGAGAATCATAAGACCTTAGTTTTATCACTAAGCCCTACCCCTTTCTCTCTCTGAGAGAGAATTCGTGGGTTTCTGATTACCCGCAGAAAATTTACAACCAAGTGTTGCCCCACAACCCTCTGCGACATTTTTAAGGAACTAGGAAGTGCTGGCACCTGCCTCTGAGAGCAGCAACATGTAGAGGTGGCTTGATGCAAGCCACAGCAGCTTCAGTTGCTAACAGTCCTGACCACCAAAAAAAAAAAAAAAATGTGCAAAGAGGCTACCAGCCATCAGCTAACTAGGGAAAAAACAAATACCCCTCATGGCACAGAGAGAAAGCAGCTACTCTGGCGGATGTAGCCTAGAGGTAGGAAGAAAGGAAATACAGTTACTAAACCAGACCCAGGGAGCAGAAGGATCTGGAATTCTCCTTCAGCTGGTAGCCCAAACAGGGCTATAACCTTACTTGACCTCACAGGATTATCAGGACAGAGCAAATGCATTGTCCTGGTAGATGGGGAAATAAAATGTAATACCTTCCACATCCAGAAAATGCCCCATATTTAAATAATGTTCATGTTCTGTATGTTTATTGTAGATATTCTAATTATGGCTTATAAGCAATTAGATTTTCCCTCCAACCCTCTGTAAGACAAGCCAAACAAATCTTCTAAAAATATTTCTATTGGGGAAAATACTGAGATCACTCTCTCCCACATGTATCCATATGTAGAGGGCATCCTTTGGATGGTTACACCTTTCTGGTTTCTAATCATTGAGTCAGAGACTTAACTTAAGGAAAAGCGTCTTAGCAAACTGGATCTTATATCCTTATAGCAAAATACCAGCCCTCTAGGAATATGCCCACAGATGGAAAATGGCAGAGAAGAGAAAAACCAGGCTTTGAGCTGACATTATCTTAGCTGTAAATTCTTTGGCTACCTATTTCTATCCAGTTAGTGGCAGTGCTGATTTTTCTTTCCAATGAATGGAACAAAGAAGTTGGCATGTCTTTCCAACTGTATTACGTAAGATGTCATTAAGTATATGGGAATGTAAGTTTAGGACTTTGCTCCTAGACTGCTGGGGTTCCAATTGGACCTGCTGGGCAGAGTGTTATGGGGCTGAATCACTTTCTGATTAAAAGATACTCAGAGTGATCTGGCCATTGCCTCATGGTGCTGCCCAGCCTGGGTTTGTCCTCTCCTTGCCTAGATACCTGACAGTTCCAAAGCTCAGAGATGAGGACATGAAAGGAAGCTTAAGAAATATAATATGTTAAGAAGATTAGGGAGCTTCTTCTATCTGTCTGGAATTAATAAATCAATGAAGTTAAAAACCAAACTAGAAGCAAGCTCTGACGGGTTGAAGGTGGCAGAAGTTCTTTGACACTCTTCCCTTTGAAAGGTGGGGTCTATGTCCCTTCCCCTTGAATTCAAGCTGGTAGGTAATGGTTTTAATGAAGAGAGTATGGCAGAAATGATGTTCTGCCAGCTCTGGGCTTTCACTCTAAGAGAACTGGCCGTTTCCACCATGGTATCTGGAAGTTCTAAACCACCATGTTAGAAATCCAACTACCCTGCACAAGAGACCATATGGAGAGGACATGAGACTGCATTGAGAGGTAGAGGAGCCCAGCTGAGTCCCATCCCGACCATCTCCACCAAGGCAGCAGACATGTGAGTAAGCCCTCATGGGCCCACCAGAGCAGCTCGGCCACCAGCTGCCTACCACGAAGTAATACAGTGGATGGCATGTGCAGCAGAAGAATCCCAGCTCAGTCCTGCCTGAATTCCTAACCAGCCAAATTGTGAGATATTGCTATTTTAAACCACCAAGTTTCAGGGTAGTATATATGCAGCAATTGATAATTAGTACATAATCTCTGAAATGGGGCAAATAATTTTAAAAACAAAGTCCCCCATTATGGAAACCTTGGAAGCAGTTTATAATCTGACTAAGTGTATATGTTCCATAATGTGTACATAGGGAAGAGAAAGTCTGGAAAGAAAAGATATGAGCCTCTTACTTGTTCACAAGGCTTGCAAATACAGATATTATGTAGGTATGTCTCTGAAAGAGAATGCAAGCCATTGGATTGTTGCAAATTTTTGCAACAAATATTTACTGAGTGACTGCTACATGCCAGTCACTCTGTTGTCCCTGAGATTATAATAATGATCAAAATAACATTTCTACCCTAGAGAATCTTGTTGTTTAATGGACTATAGGCTAATAGTTAAAAATTTTTAAATCGGTTTAAATCAGGGATTGGAAAACATTTTCTGCTAAGGACCAGATAGCAAATGTTGTAAGTTTTTCAGGTCAACTCTGCCATTATAGTACAAAGCCACTTTTTAGACACTACATCAGTGAATGCACGTGGCTGAGTTCCAATAAAATGGTATTTATATAACACTGAAATTTGAACTTCATATACCTTTCATGGGTCAAGTATTATCCTTATTTTGTTCCTTTTCAGCCATTTGAACATGTAAAAATATTTTTTTTCTGTTTAAAAAATTTTATTGAAGTATATCAGTCATACACAAACATACATGGACAATAATATAAAGAAGAAGTTGGGAAGTTACAAAACGAACACGCATATCATCATACAGGGCTCCCATACATCACCAATACCTTGCATTGTTGAGAAACATGTGTTCAAACTATAAAAGAGCATTGTTATAGTTAGTATAGTACTAACTATAGCCAATATCTTACATTTGGTGTATTTTCCCCCAACCCACCTGATTAACACCCTATATTTGTATTTATATGTTTGTTATTGTTCATGAGAAAACATTCTTTTTTTGTTCTGTTAATCACAGTCCATCTTCTACCACCAGATTCACTGTGTTGTACACATGCTTTGTATCATTCATTCAAAGTGTTAACTCACTGGCTGCCATAGTCATCACAGAGTTGTGCTGCCATCACCCCAGTCAATTTTAGAATATTTTCATCACTCCAAAAGGAAAAACCCTATAATGCCTTATATCCCCCTATTGTTGTCCCCTGGAATTGATATAATATTTTCTTTGCCACTGCTTCAAAAAATATTACAACTATCATCCATAAGTTACATTAGCTGTAATTTTCCCATGTATCACCATATTCTTAACACTGTAAAAATCATTCTTAATTCATAGACCACACAACAGCAGGCAGCAGAGCTGGATTTGACCCTTGGGCTATAGTTTGCCAGCCTCTGGTTTCATTTATGATCAGATGGGCATAAAGCAGGCAGAAATTGAAAATTCATTCATTCATTAATTTTTAAAAGCTTAGTGGTATCAGATACATTCCCTACTTTGGGATGCCATGGACATGCTTAATTCCCTCAACTCTTCCGTGGCTAAGGACATGAGCCATTGTCCACAAGAACAGGCTTAGATGGCTTACTGGGGAGGAGCTCTGGGAAGCATCAAGTACCCTGACTAGGGCAGAAGTCACCAAAAGAGGGAAGGAAACCTCGAGAGGGAGAAGACAGGAAGGCAGAGGGTGATGTTAGGTTGTGTCAGAGTAAGCCAGAAGCCCTCAAAGAGCTGAAGTGGGACCTTAGAGAAGAAGCACAGAGGGTCAACATTTAACAAAAATCTTCTCCCTTTGTAATCTCCCAGTACCCACAGGTACAGCTCCCCATGGAAAATAAAGAAGAGAATTTAAGCAGACACTGAAGAGAGGCCAGGGTGGCCCCCGGCTGGGTTCATTTGCTGGGCACGGCAGAATAGACAGACACACCGAACTATGCTAGGGAGGAAAAGAGGACTTACTCACCGGCGGAAGACCAGAGATGTTCAATCTCAAATCAGGATCCCCCAGCTGCAGAAATTCTAATATTTTATACCATTGGGATACTAATGAATAATTGGGGTAAAACTGGACACAGGTTCCTTCATTAACAGACATTACGGAGTTGAACATGGTGGGGTAGATACCAAACCAGGGTAAGTTAAGAAGTTATAATCATCACCACCAATAAAGATTCTGGGATAAGAAAATGCAAAGTAGAAATCAGTCACTAGGTTTTCCATACAGATATTAAACAGGAGTGTGGAGTGGTTAACCATAAATAAAAGTAAGTTCAGTCTAGAATTACCATCACAATAGTAAGTATATACAAGGGAGTGGTTAAGTTTTGTGTAACCATAAATGGGTGATACCTGTTTAGAATGACCATCATAATAGGAAGTCTAGGCTAAATTCTGCCCATTTCAGCAATTTCAGGTATTAACCTTTGTCTAGTTGCTTTATAATATTAAGGTACCTAAAATAATGATTCTTTAACCATAATTATTTGTTAATTCTTAACCCTCGGTTACAAAGGTTCAGTACAATGCCTTAATATATAAGCTATACTGGGTTTTTCTAGTACTACAACACCATTGCCATTGAGTTACTATTTCTGATTTATTTTCTTTAGGTTACCACCATTCCTTGCAACTTGGCCAGTCTACTTTATGCTGCAATGAGCTTGGTTTGCAAAGAGACTTGCTAAAGATTTGTTTTGCATACAACAGCCTTGCATTCACTTTGTTTTTATACAATGAACCTTCAAAAACTGTTGTAAAATTTTGAAAATTTAGAAAGTAAATCTCCATGGGATGCCTGTTTGCCAGGGACATCCCCCCCC
>JAQZBX010001992.1:15823-37908 GCA_029593785.1 Cabassous unicinctus | reverse complement strand
ATAAGATACTACACATATAGTAGTATCATTTAACCCTCAGAATTCTGGGCTATATTATTTTCTCTTTCTTTCTTTCTAGGAAAGATCTGAGGACCAAGAGTTCAAGACTATTTATTCACATGGCATACCTTTATTAAGCACCTCTATATACCAGGCACTGGGGATAAAAAGAACCCAAAAGAAAGGCATGGTCACTAAGTAATAAAAAAAATTGATTAAATATTTGGGTAAAGGATGACTTTCATTTTTTACCCTGTTCTTCCATTTTTCTACCATGAATATGAATTAGCTTTTTAATCATTAAATAAAATCATTTTTGAAAAAGAAAAAAAACACAAAAGCTCTGCCTTCAAGGGACTTATAATAGTGAGAAGAGCCATACCAATGACTTGCTCAGCATCACACAGCTTATGAGTGATGAGGGCAGACTGGAGCCTAGGACTGTCAAGAGTTTCCATTCCCATTTTGTCTTCCCTGACCCATACTATCTCTGTCAATATAGTCATTCTCTTGGGGGCTTGTTTGTATTTATACTGTTTTACTGAATGTAAGTTATAGGCTTCAGAGGACAGTGCCAATAATGCAATCTGCGTGATCTGCCAGTTGTGGCCTCACCCACTGTATCTGGTGGCCCTGCCTCCTTTCCTTCCACACCCACACACCTTTGGACCAAAGAAAAAGTGGAGGTGGCACTTGTGAACATTTGATCTGATATGCTGGCCCCCTAAAGAAGTGCCTCAGATGCAATTAAGTAATTCTAAAATATTCATCATGCAAATTATATTTTACCTATTCTATCACTTCAGTCTGAAATACATGTTTCTTAAATAAAAACTATACCATCCTAAGAATTCAGCTGGAAAAAAGCCAGAAAGTTCAAAAGGAAACTCCAAACTCTTCTGCTTATCTAACTTATTCTTTAGCAAAATAAATATCCATTGAGTACCTAATATATCAAAATCTCTCCTTCTCAGATACCAACTAACTCATAGGATTAGAGTTTTAGTATATGTCAGTCTATGATTGATTTACTTTCCAGTCCTACAGCAATAGTCACATGGGAATTACTAGAATTATTTTGATTTTTCTAACTTTATTAATGTTTTTAGAGTCCTTTCTTATAATTAGGTCAGGGATCATAGTCAATAGTCAATATATTTATATTCTAGTTTTTATTGTAGTACCGAGCACAGAATTAATGAATACTAACCTGCATATTGATTTATTGCTGCAATTAGGCTTAGGGGATGTTTCTGTAAATCTTGAAAGCTGCATCCTTTCATTATTTTCCCATTAGAAACCATAGTTAATGATTAACTCTTAATTTTACAGTTATTCGGCAACAAATTCTCCCAAGTTTCTGGCTTTACCTTTCTAAGTTTTCTTTCTACCCTCCATCTCCTTCCTACACTTGATCCAGAATGGAATCCTTAATTACATAGTGGAAAAAATAATTGAACCCATGAATATGATGCCGAGTCCATTTTGGAATACTTTGTTTCCCTGTCCTCCCATAACCCTTCTCTTTCTTTATTCAGTTCCATTTACACACTAAAATTTTGCTTGTCATTGAAAGTCTGTCAATTATGCTTGCTCTCCTCAAAAATAAAAAGCAATGCAGGAGTCTAACAAGAGCACATGTGATTCGGAACAAATGCACAACGACTAGAGCTCATGTAATCAGGGCAAGAGAATGACTCCCTTCTGTACAGTTAGTTCCTCTTGTAGTTAGCTACCAAGAAAAAAAAGTGAAGGGAAATATAAAAAATAAAATATTTTGAATTCATTCTCAAAATGGAGCTCTTCCCTGACCCATGATAGAAAGATGAAGAGATGTAGAAGTGGTGAAGAGATCTGATTTTTAATCCAATCATGACTTCAGAAAGGCATCACATCACTGGGAAAATCTAGTAGAAACAGTGGGAAAAGGTTTCATCACTTTCAATGAGGGACCTTTCTGGGATTATTTTTTCTATTCGTAAATCAGATTAGTTCAAATGTTGCATGGCTTGGGTGAAGAAAAAAAATGGTGGCCCCTAGAATGACAGTATTGTGCTATTGGTTGAGATATCACCATGTGAGCTAAAATCTACTTTAAAGCAAATATTTAAATTGCAGTCACTTTCAAAGGCAAGCCATACATTGAAATGCACATATAAGCATTTCATATTTGGGAGAATAAGTGTATTCAGTAAATTCAGCCACAAAACAAAATCTGGTAGGGGAATTTTCTTTACCCAGAGACTTCTATTTTTAAATCTCACATTTAAAATTTCACATTTTCTATGTGAAAATGCCCTTCCATGAACTCTAGGCTAAACTGATGCTAAAAAGGGATTGAAGTGATTCCATCTAAATATTAAAGTCTAAAATAGGAACATACCCCATAACCCCCTCCCCCACAGACTGAGATTTTCCCCAACCCACCCTAACCTATTCATTTTATTGGCAGCTCTTTTCTATTCCACTCACTTTCCTTTGCCTCATGCCACTTATCCTCACCCACCATTATAAAGCCCTTTCTACCATCTTCAAACCATAAAACCTCCCTCAGGCTTGGCACTCTTCTGCCTTAACCATGCCAGCTCCCTCCAGTTGACCTCTCTATCCCTTTCTAGGGTTCACATAATGTCACCCAAGTAGTGAATGCTTCCTCTGCCAACATCATAGTCTAACCTCAAAATTCTGTCCATTCAGGCTTCCAGGTTATGTAAAATAAGCTACCTATCTAATTTATCACACATGTAATTTTAAATTTTTCCATGGTTGGAATTTCCTCAGCAAAAAAAAATAATAGTAGGTAACATTCACGGAGAACTTATGTCAGGAATGATTGCTATGCATTATCTGTGGGGTTTACCACAGAACCCTATAAGGGGAATGTACCCACTTTATAGTTATCCAGAAGCCCAGTGAGTTAAGTAACTAGTTAGGAATGACAGAGTTGAGTTTCAAACCCAGGCAGCCATCCTCTGGGGTCCCTGGTTTGACTCACCACACATTCTACTACTTCTGAAGACTGGTGAACAAATGAGTAACAGCCAAATTCCTACTATGACTATAGAGTCTGACTACAGAAAGCAGGTGCTTAGCAAGGAAATCAATTAAGAAAAATTGTTCTCTTGACATTTCAATTTCATGACACCCTTTTTTCCCCAGTCCAGTTCAGAACTATTGGGTTAATCCATTACTTCCCAATCATTCTCTTTCCAGGCCCCAGTCAAAAGGTATTACAGGGAAGCGGCTGTGGCTCAAGCAGTTGAACTCCCATTTACCATATGGAGGCACCGGTTCAATCCCTGGGACCTTCTGGTAAAAAAAAGGAGAAAAGGCTTTCCAGAACTGTGCGGCGTGGCACAACACAGCGAGGCGCAGGCCCGCATGGCAAAGCGACTCACCAAAAAGATGATGATACAACCAGATAGGGGGAAAAAAAGGTCCTACAAACTTGCAGTTCTGGGATCCTGGGGTTATTATAGCTTTATGGAAAGCCTCATGAGACCACTCAATAATCTTTTTTTGAAAATCGCATCACAGATTCACAGCCAGTAAAGTATAAAAGGGATAATGTACCCAAAGCGCACTTTTAAAGCCATAAATCAGATTACATCACATCTGTGTTCAAACCTATCCCACTCTGAGGTTGCCTGGCTAGCAGAGATGAGAAGTCCTCCAGGAGCTGGCCCCTCTCTCTCTGGTTTCCTGTCTTCCCTCTCTCTCCTCTCAGATCTTCATCACTTTCCCTCTTGCACTTCATTCAGGTTTCCACTTAATCTTTGTCCTCATCTCTCTCACCCTACCTGAACTTATACTTGATGTTCATATGTTTACTTGTTTGATTTCTCCCTTCCCCCAGGCTTCTGTAAGCTCCCTGAGGTCTAGCAGCCCCTTGCCCAGCTAGAGACAGCAGTCGTCTGCCACACTTTAACTCAATGTCTAAGGCCTAGAAGGTAAAAATCGAACTCTTCCCTCTCGCTATTGCTTATTCAGCTCCTTTGCCTTTCTATTGGTGTCAAACTTAAAGTGGTTTTCTCCCTTTAGAACCGGCCAGATGATAGTAACTTCAAATTTTTCTAATTTTTTAACAGCAAAAGCACTACTTAGTAGAAACACTGAAGGGTTACACTACAGTTGTATACACTTAACCAAACACATACACACTCGCCCCCACCCACCCCACCACCTACACATACTTACGTACATAGCGAAAGCCTGCTCAAAACACCTAACAGGATTGCCTGGGTTAAGTAGAATGAGACACCAGCATACATGCCACAATCACATACATTACTTTACAACTGAAAAGAAGCACTGTCAGTGATTCAGCAACAGATAAAATAAAAACATCACTGGTCATTAGAGGAATAACTATTACTGAGCCCCCACATCTGTCCTCAAACCCATTAGAACTCCAGAAATAGCCATAAATACAATCAATAGACTGGACTGGCAGGTAAAGGGAATGGAATGGTTTCAAGAATGTACACACCAAAGCCCTGGACATGTTCTAACAGTCACTAATAACTGCACATACCACACCCTGCTTTTACTTTCAAAGAAACTTGTATCTCCCACATAAATTGACCTAGATTAAAAATAAAATTTTTGAAGTGTTTTATTCTTGAATTCCAGTTTCTCAGATATCATGGGCGTGGTCCAGGAAACGCCATGCCTCTCTGCTTAGCCCAGGTGCAGACTGGTGAAATGATTGCTCTTCTCCTATCTGCCTGGTCATGCTGGCCCTGACCCTCTTCACCTGCGAAACAGTGGCTCAAGCTCTGGCTGCCAAGGACATGCCAACAGCTGGAGAATGAGAGGCAAAACCAGGACATGCACAGGGCTTTAAGAAATTTAACAACTGCCTTTTACTTGTACTTTCCTAAAACAACATTTTCTGGTCCCATTACCCTTTTTTTTTTTTTTTTGGTAACAAAAGTCCAAAAAGCCAAGTGGGTGGTGAAGTAAGTGACTTACCAAATGACATCTCCAATACTTGGAAGATAAGGCAGAATCAATGGTAAGACTAGTTCAAAGTTGCTGTAACAGAAAAGCCTGCCTCAAGGAAGAAACTGCAACAAGAAAAAAGTCACAAAGTCACTGACTGGCCCCAGATCATCCCCTTTCTAGAGTTCATCTCCATCTAGCTGGAGGACTCCTTCACTCCACCACTGCTGCTCTCACTAAAGGCCTCTGCCGAGAGGAGCACACACACACTGCCTAGCCAAGGAAAAGGGTCAGGGGAATGATGCAGGCAAGGGCAGCCTTACCCTTGACCCATGCAACTAATCCAAAGGGACATAAAATCCTGTTTAAGACATTTACCATATGGAGGGGGCTCTCCCCAAGTGTAAGAGCCTGGTCCCCACCTTCAGGAAAGATCATCACAGAGACCAGGCAGAGGACAGCCACCGAATGTGCTTCTCCTTTCCCTCTCTCCATGGTTGTCCATGGTGACCTGAGTTTGCAGGGGATTCCAAAGTGACTATGAGAAGCTCTTCGTGCTGTCTTAACCTGCTTACGACATTTTAAAATAGGTGCTGGAGTGAATCAGGGGGCTCAAAAAATTTATTTGGAGGCATGGCAAATTGACCCATTTCATGGTGTCTGCTTTGAGCAGCCTAGGGAACTAAAACAGAGTCAAACCATCATCTTCCATGAGAGGTTTCTGTGAGGTGTGCACAGTATTCCAAAGGCAGGATTCTTGTGCTCTGATGACTGGCATGAATCAACGAGAAATACACCCCCATGGCTGGACACAAGGCTATTTAGGGATTAAGCCTTGGGCAATATCCTTAAAGAATAAGCTATAGAACCCGCTATCTCCTGGAATTTGTTTATGTCAGGGTGAGAAGTGTCTTTAAAAAAATTTTAGCCAATCTACATGTCTTGAATACCTTTATTATATCAATGCTAGCTCAATTCTAGTATCCATTCTTCTAATGAGCCACAAATTTCACCCATTAAAAACCATTTCTGGCATTCGCCATGCTTACTAACAAAAGCCTCTGGTGTTCATGCAGGCATGAGAGCTGAAGCACCTGTGGTGGCCACCTTTGGAGGGTGGCTTCTTGGATATAACGCTTGCTGTCCACTCCTGGGGTGTGGATTCTCCATTAGGACACCTAAGTACTCCAAGAGTCAAAGCTCTCGGCAACTAGAAATCATATAACATCACACACTTCTTGGCTGCAATATTTAAAACTAAATTATGTGTACTATAGTAGAGTGGTTAAAAGGAAACTATTAATAATTAATGATTAATGAAAATTATTGTCAAAGCTAATTCAACTTTTATCCTCATTCAGTGGATCAAAGACATGAAATAAGGCAATATGGAAGCTCAGAGACTTCTGCCAATGGGCCAAAGAGTAGAGTCCCCCCAAAATATAGGTGTAAGGCCTTTTTGCTGCTGGGGAGTGAGATCAGAGAGATGAAGTAGTGTGTGCATATACACGCGTGTGTGCGTGTGTGTATGACCACAACCCAATAAGGTAAATATTTCCTTTTCGTTTGCATTGTGGTTTTTTGGTTTGTTCCCCATCTGAGTTGAGTTTAACTTTCAACTCCACTCCACCCCCAGTGTAAATAGGCAGGAAGGGTCCTTCCTGAAAGAGGGAGTGTGAAATAAGGCTAAATCCTTGAGGTTAAATACCAAGACTATGGCACTTAGAATTGCAGTTGCTTCCATTTAATGCCACTTCATTCTTTGAGTTGCAAAGCCAGAAAAGAGGAATTCAGCAGGACTAACAACTGTTTATGACCATATCATTATGCTGAGTATTTAATTCAGCATTTAAAATACATCTAAAGACATTGCTTGGAAATATTTGCAGTATATAATTTGATTAAATTATTAAGTAAATTATTGTCGTCAATAATTTTTACTATACATTTGTTTCAATTGTCAACAAATTTTTAGCCCATAAGAATTGTGACAAAGGTAAGTTTAGCTCTGAGTTTAAGAAGTTGTCCTGCTAGAGAAGGAGCTTATTTGTTCTTTATTGTTCCTGAAGCCAAAACTTAACTGATGGGTAGAAATAACATAAGAGAATTTTTATAACTATCAGAGCAGTCCAACAGTGGAATGTAATTTTTTGAAACAAATCAATCTCTCGGTCACTAGAGGTAAGCTGGTCTGACACTCTCCCATCTTCATTTCCAGAGAGAAATCTATAGACACAAGCGCATACAACCACTACCACTACACACCATCATGAATATATATACATCTTGATTTCTTCTAAGATTTCAAAAGAAAATTTTACTAATATAATAAGGATATAGCAGAAGAGGGAAGGAAAAAAACAAAGGTTCATAGAAAGAGATATATCTCCTCTATGAAGAGATTCAAAGTGAAACATAATTTATTTGAGAGCTAAATGAAAGCTTTTTTCCAGGTCTGGTTGGGGACTCAATCTATTCATTAATACCTCTGAGATCATCATTTCTGTATCTGATCTTCTTTGCTCTTTGGGAATCCTGTTCTTACTTCTACATCAAAGATTCTCTCTGAACTGTGCATATACTACAATTAACATTTTGCCTCTCTTGAAGAGAACTATTACTAGACCCTTAAAGTACCTTACCAGCTTTAATGCCAAAAACACATGTACTAGGCCAGTTGTTGGCTGATTATACCTTTTAAGAAAGTTAGGCTATTTCACTTACTGCTCCAAACTGGCACCATGTGACCTCGGCAGGAGATGCCATCTAACATTAAGACTGTCAACTGCTGAGTCTATCCCCTATTTCAGTGCTCACCTTTCCTTTTGGTCTACCCACTATGTACCTCTTTTCCATTAGAGGGTGCTCCCAACTCTTAACTCACTCAAAAATCGGAGATAATTGATTTTTCTTGAACCCTGTCAGTTAAGCCCTGCCTGACCCAGAATGGTAACTCTCAACTTCCTCAAGTTCTTTTTTGGTGACTAACCCTTGGCAATTCTCAGGGAAGTGGTTAACCAAACTCTTATTTCTGTAGTGTTAGAATGTTAAAAATACTTTGAATATGCAGTAAGAGAAAGACACATACTTTTCTCCCAAAGAAAGAGGGAAATGTCATTACTTCATTCTATACCCTAGAAAAACATATTCTTAAACTTAGTCCATTCCTATGAGTGTGAAGCCTTGTAAATAGGACCTTTTGATGAGGTTACTTCAAGATGGATCTTAATCCTATCACTAAAAGCTTTATAAGAAAGGTCACAGGGAGAGAGAAAAGCCACAGAGAGATTAGCCCATACTGAAAGTCAATGGAACCCAGAAGAGAAGGGAGAAGCCAAGAGAGGCCACCATGTGCATTGCCACATGACAGAAGAGCCAAGGACCAAGGATCACCAGCAGCCAGCTCTGGAACACCAGTCTTGGGTAAGAAAGCATTGCCTTGATGATGCCTTCATTGGGACTTCTAGCCTCAAAACAGTGAACCAATTAATTCCCATTGCATGATATTTGCTTTAGCAATGAGGAAACCAAAACAGCATGACATAATTAGGTAATAAAAATCACTATCTTTGTCTGACTGAGAAGCTGTAAGTGCAGGTACCATAAAATCAATGCTGATCATGTGCCTTCAAGAACAGTGACATTCTGAGAAATGACATTTAGAACATGTGACCCCCTGAGCATGTGCAAAATGGTTGGAGGGAAATTGGAAAATCAGAGGCTTTTATTTGGGGATCTGGTTTAGAAACCTGAATTCACATGGTGCACATCAGAAAGTACCCCCAGGAAAAGAGACTGAAAAGTGAAGACCAAGAACAAAATCAGTCTAATAGGACACTTTTAAGCTTAACCAGTTTTCTGACAGGAGACCTAGAACAATTGTTGCTGTGAGGAAATTTCTAATCCACCCTAATGGTGAAAGTTATGAAGAAAAAAAGACAACTTTGTGATTCCCTACAGCAATAGTCTACTAATGGGGTTAAGAAAATTGGAGTAAAAACAAAATACAAGGCCTGTAAGAAGTTATTTTGATATACCTGTTTACTGCAATGACATCCAACCAGCTTCTCAAGCGGCAAAGTCGTCCCTTAGGGAAGCTGGATGTCAGTCCTCTCCATCCTCTCTTCCATCCATCAGGATTTTCATGAAGCAGTTTGTGGTAGAAGCAGAACTGCAGTTTCATAATAGATAAACTCCTATACATCAGATTGTGTTTTCTGGTTTTCTGATTGATTAACATTATTGGTATTACTGTGTATTTTTCTACTTTCCTAATTGAATCTTAACATTTTAGCTATAGTTCTCCTCCTCATCCTTATTTCCAGTTTGCTAATGATATTCATGATACAAATAACTGAAATAATATTTAAAGAGGTTTCCCCAGAGAATTCTTTGGTATTTACTGAGGGAAATACAAAGATAAACTTGGCAGTTCTTCACTCAAGTAATTTACACTCTAAAATATACAATAAAGTCTTATACAATAAAGTAAAAAAAATAAAAAATACATTTAATAGAAAATGTGATCAATTTAAGCAGTAAATCCAATAGACAATAAATAGCATAATATATAAAAATATATAAATTACAAATATAATAAATAAATGAGTACACAAATAAATGCAATATATATTAAATTCAAGTAATAAATGCAAAAAATATGAAGTATTAAGAATGTAAGCAAATTCAACACTCTAATTAGCACTCTAATCTATACTATAAGGCACTAAATTTTAATCCCATTATGAGGGATGTAAGGAGTAAGCTTTCCTTTTCTCTCTTCCCCTAACTCTAAATGGAAAACATTTAATTTTTCTCATCTTTAGTAGTCTTACCTGTAAAATGAGAAGGCAATGTTGGCCTGTATTAGCTTTAAGGTTTTGTAACAATTCTACAAGTATATGATGTTTGAGAGGGAATACTGAGAAAGTAGCAAACACTGTTAATGGCCTACCCAATACAGAGTTCCCTTCATCTTTATTAAGAGATTCCCAATTTTATTTGGAACAGTAATATACATTTGCTAGAGGTAGCCATGTGAGATGTAGACAATAAGATATAAAGAGGAAGTACTGAATGGAAATTTAGGGAAAGCCTTTTAGAATAGAAGGATTTAATTGGCATTCCTCATTGGCCCTTTATGCTTTATCCATTTTACTGCCTGGAATATATGTATAAATCTGGAGATGTAGCAGCCATATTGTGACCATGAGGTGACAAGCATGAGGTCAAAATCTTACATTCTAAGGAGAGAAAAGTGAAGATGGAATGAGCCTCACACCCAAAGGGCATCTCTGGATTACCTACCTCTGGATTTGTGTGTGTGTGGTGTTTAAAACAAATTCTTATTTATTGAGTTTTAGGTAACTCTGTAGGTATACCCAATTATAAATGATACAGAAAGGCAGTGAAGGTAGATAGAATCACACCCATATAATTAGTATCTTTGCGTCATATTTAAAATAAAGCACAGAACTATTTCCCAAAGTGGCTTAGTTGTCCTTGGAATCAGATTAAATAAGAAAACATGAAAAAATATCCCACCAATATCCATAAACAAACATATGACTACATAGTGAAGCACTTTTCAAGGGCCTTTAGAGTGAAAACACTTTTGAAACCTGAAGAAAAAGTTTGTAATGTCTGTCACAAACCTTCATTTCCATCAAAAATGGCTTTCCTTCAAGGGGGTTCTGGCTATGAATTTCAATTATGTCAACAGCCATAATCTCCAGCAGGTCATTCCCTTGGGATAAGAGCTCTTGATACCAGTGGAACCTTTGCCCACCATGAGTTGTCAGCAGCGCTGCGGCTCTATGAAGATCAAGTTTAGGAGGAGCACAATGTGGAGGTGAGTTAAACATTGCGCTAGACGGGAATCCACCACAGATACCATGGCCTCTAATCTTGAATTATTGTCTTCAAAGATCAGCAGACCAGTTAAAATAAAATATTAAATAATGAATACTCCCTTAGGAAATCCCCTATGCCTGATTCAGTTGTTGGGTATAACCCACAAGGAAAACTTTCCTTCTCCCTAATGAGAATAGGAGCAATGTCGGGATATAAACCACATCTTATCTCTATTCATATTTCTTCTTACCTTCACCCACTGCCTCCTCAACACACACACACATTCATCCACACACAGCACAGCCCTGACACGTCATTACTGCCACATAGAATCAGATTTATAATAAAAATATTTTTACTCCAACATGGTACATAGAAATCAGGCATTATGAAAATGACTACGGGGAACATGATGTACTATATGTACTCTGTTAATAAATTGAAGAATGACTTCTTATAAAAATATTTTTACTCCAACATGGTACATAGAAATCAGACATTATGAAAATGCCTGTGGGGAACATGATGTACTATATGTACTCTGTTATGATGAATGAATTCTTATAATGCTAGAAAAGTAATTCTGTATCGAGCTTAATAATTTTTCAAACCAAGTTTCACTCTAAATTATCTTGAAAATTGCAGCTTGCATTTGATAAGACTCAATATGTACCAAATGCTGCTCTAAGTGCTTCCAATGTATTGAATCATTAGATATAGAAAATGCTCAAAGCAAATGAAACTTGAAATTAGTTTTTTTTCAAAGATTTATTTATTTACTTTTTATCCATTTTTACAACCCCCCCATTTTTGCTGTTTTTGTGTCCATTCACTGGGCAATTCTCTGTGTCCATTTCCTGCTCTCTCTTCTCATCCTTCTCCTCCTGTCTTCACCAGGATTCGATCCTAGGAACCTCAGATGTGGGAGAGAGCCATCCTACCACCTGTGCCACCTTAGTTCCTGGTTTTTTGGCATGTCTCGTCTTGGCTCTCGCTTGTGTCACTCTCCTGTTATGTCATCATATTGCTGCATGGCTCGGCGGGGCCTGACGGCACAGCCACGCACGGGGCCTGTGGAGCTCACCTGCTTGAGGGGCCTAGCAACGCACCCTCACACAGGGCCTTGTGGCCTGTGCACCTTCTATTTTTCTCTTTATTTTTACTGGGAGGTCCCAGGGATTGAACCCATGTCCCTCCATATGGGACACAGACACCCAACCATTTGAGCCACATCCGCACCCTGAAATTAGTTTTGAAGAAAAGTTTTGACTTAGATAAAAAACAAGGGGATAAGAAGGGCATTTCTGAGTAGGAGGAGGAGGAGGAGCCAGCCTAACCAAAACTCTGTAGGGTATGCAGGAAATCCTATAGCCTATAAACCAGTTTGGTTACTAGTAAAGAGTCCCCATAGGGGTATAATGAAACTTAAATTTTGTGAAAGAAATGCCAGGCTAAATATTGAACTTGAAGTTTGGACTTCATTATAAAGGCCCCCACGCATTTATTTTTGCAAGTATGTACAATGCAATTTTTTAGGAAAAGTAATTTAATTTGGCAATTATTAGCAGTATAAACAGCACAAAATATTTCTTGCTTATCTTTTAATTATTTGAATTTTAAAAATTCATTTTTGAAATGACTATACATCCAAAGTGCCAACTTTCCCTTCAACATTCTAACAGTTATTTGAGACCTGTGCTCCATAATGCAGAAAACCCAGCACTCATCCTAATATTTCCAGGGAGTCTTGGCTGGGAGACAAACATTTCATTCATTCAGCCAGTCAATCAGCACCTTTTCACTGAATGCTTAATAGAAGTACAATCGTAAATACAAAAGATGGTCTTTTCCCTCAGCTTCCTTAAATCTATTGGGAAAGACAAGCAGTAGCCAAACAGTTATACCATCAAATATAAATTACAGATACTGTGATAAGAGTTATGAAGTGATTTTGTGGAGACACAAAAATGGCAGAGTAGGAAGTTTTAAAGATTGCTCCCTCTACCAGAAAAGCAAATAAGTTGGAAAAAGAGAATTGAATTAACTAGCTAGATGGCTACTCTGGAACGAGATTGGACACTGAGAACAGCCACAGGAGTGTCTGGTGAAGGGAACTACAGAGCATTTAGCTTTTCTAAGTGAAGGCTATGAGAATCAGCCACCAGTGTACATCCCTTGGCCTTACAACCAGATCTGTGGAAAAAAGCACAGAAAAAGTTGCAGAAACATAGCCTAGATTCCAGAAGCAAACAGGTAGGTCTAGGGAGAATAGAGGAAAAATTTGGATTGCAAGTCAAGGTCAATCTGGGGAATCCATGAGGGACCAACATGGATGTTCACCTTAGGTTTAGTTCTCTCTGCAGGAACAGATCCCACCCAACCACCCACCAGCACATACCAGGGACTTAAAGTGGCAGTGAATCCTCTTTTGTTTGTGTTGCTTTTTTATATTTTTTTATTTTGTGGATTTATTTTCTTTTTATGTTTTGTTTGTTTTGGAGTTTTGTTTTGTTTGTGGATTTTTTGTGTGGTTTTTTGTTTGTTTGTTTGATTGTTTGTTTTGTTTTTCTTTTTTTGGTCTGGTAGATCCTTAAGGAACCCATGCATAGATGACAATTTAGTATCAGCCCTCTCAGTGGCAGCATCTTCTGGCTTCCCACCAACCTCTAACAAAAGTCTTGGAAAAGTAGTCATCTTTTTTATGGGTGTTTTGTTTATTCATTAGTCTTATTTTTGTGTTTCTTTCTTTTTTTCTTTTTCTTGGTTTGGAGAAATAAGAGGGAGAACCAGATTTCCAGAGTGACCATCATATAATACTTAGAATGCCCTGTTCTCAACAAACAATTACAGAACATTCAAGGACGTAGGAAAGCATGGCCCTGTTATAGGAAAAAGAAAATTCAACAGAAAATATCCCAGAGGAAGCACAGTCACTGGAATTACTAATTAAAAATCTTAGATCAACCTTCTCAACTAGGATCAATGAACAAAGGAAAACATGGATTAAGAACTAAAGGAAATCAGGAAAACAGTATATGAGCAAAATGGGAATTTCAATCATGTGATAAAAAAATAAATAAAATCAGACCCAAATAGAAATTCTGGAGCTTAAAGGTAAATTACTTAAATGAAAAATCCAATAGAAGGGTTGAATGGCAGTTTGGAGCAGCCATAAGAAAGGGTAAGTAAACTTGAAGATAAGGCAATTTAAAGTATCCAATATAAGTAACAGAGAGAAAAAAGAGTGAGGAAAAATTAACAGACCTTGAGGAACCTGTGAAAAGGTGCTCAACATCACTAGCCATCAAAACCTTAATGAGACACCATTTCACACCCATTAGAATGGTTGCTATTAAAGAAATGGAAAATAACGAGTGTTGGAGAGGATGCAGAGAAATAGGAACACTAATTCATTACTGGTTGCAATGTAAAATAGTGCAGCTGCTGTGGAACACAGTTTGGCTGTTCCTTAGAAGGTTAAGTCTAGAACTACCATATGACCCAGCAAGCCCACTTCTAGGTGTATACCCAAAAGATTTGCAATCAAGGACTCGAACAGATATTTGCACTCTGAAGTACATAGCGGCATTATTCACAATTGCCAAAAGATGGAAGCAAACCCAGAGTCCGTCAACCAATAAATGGATAAATAAAATGTGATATATACATACAATGGGATATTATTCAACCATAAAAAGGAATGAAGTCCTGATACATGTGACAACATGGATGTACCTTAAAGACATCATGTTGAGTGATATAAGCCAGAAACAAAAGGATAAATATTTTATGATCTCACTGATTTGAGACAATTAGAATAGGCAAACTCATAGAGTCAGAATCTAGAATATAGGTTACCCAGAGGATAAGTGGGCATAGGGAAAATGAAGTTAAGGCTTAAAATGTACCCGATTTGGAATGATAGAAATATTTAGGTAATGGATGGTGGTGATGGTGGCACAATATTGTGAATGTAATTAACAGCAATAAAATATATATCTGAATGATTAAAAGAGGAAATATTATATTGTGTATATGATAACAGAATTTTTTTTAATCCATGGAGCTACACTATGCATACAGTGAACCATAAGTTAAACTGTGAACTTTAGTTGATGGTACAATTTATAAAGGTGTACTGTCATCAATTATAACAAATGTTCTACACCAACACAAGATATTAGTGGTGGGGTGGTGTATGGGAATACTGTATTTTATGCATGATTTTTCTGTAAACCCACAACTTCACTAATAAAGAAAAAAATGATAACTCCTACTGTTATTGATCTGTTTGGAATTGAAAACTGGGCTACGTAATATGTTGGACATGTGTTCTCAGTAAAACTATGGATAGTTCTCTTGAGAAACTATTTGCCTTTAATTCAGCATTAAAGGCAAATTAAGAAAGAATTTTTAAAAAGCTATATGGATCATTCTCCAGGACAGAACATATGTTAAGTCACACAGAGAGAGAAAGCCAGAGGGAGCAACCAGAAGCTGAAAGACAACAGAACCCAGAAGAGAAAGGAAAAACTAGGAAAGGCTACCATATGCATTGCCATGTGACAGAAAAGCCAAGGACTAAGGATGATTGACAGCCAGACCCAGAATGCCACAGTCTTTAGGAAGAAAGCATCGCATTGATGATGCCTTGATTTTGCTTTTCTCCCAGTCTCAAAACCATGAGCTAGTAAATTCCCATTGTTTAAGTCAACCCACTGCATGATATTTTTTTCACAGCTAGAAAATCAAAACATAGACCAAAGGAAAAAAAAAACACATATGATTCTTTCAATAGATACAGAAAGGGCATTTGACAAAATTTAATACTCTTTCATGATAAAAAATACTTGAAAAACTAAGAATAGAAGGGGACTTCTTCAGCATATTAAAGGCCATTTATGGAAAACCCATAGTTAACATCATACTCAATGGTGAAAGACTGAAAACTTCCCCCTAAGATCAGGAACAAGACAAGGATGCCTGCTATCACAGGTGCTATATTGTACTAGAAGTTCTAGTCAAAACAATTAGCCAAAGAAAAATAATAAAAGACACCGAAATTGGGAATTGTGACAGTTTAACATTTTGTGAATCCCAGAAAAGATCATGTTCTTTGAACTAATCCATTCCTGTGGGTGTGAGGCCCTTTGATTGCATTAGATTCATTTATGAACTTTTGATTAGATCACTTTTGATTAGATCACTTTAGAGCCTTTGATTGGACTATGTCAGTAAGGCATGACCCAGGTTAGGTCTCTACCCTCTTCTGCAGTCTTATATAAACTGAGAACTGAAAGGAGAAAACAGAGAAAGCTGCCATTTTACCCTGCCATGTGAGAGAAGACTAGAGAAGCCCCTAGAGGCTGAGAGAGAGGCCAGAGGCTGGAATCAGTGGAGCATAGAGGCACAGAAAGAGACCACTGATTGTTTGTAAATCTTTGGAAATGAATAGAAATGGTGAAAAAATATCATGGTGTTTGTAACTAGCAGTGCTATTATATGAGTATGGCAGTGGTTGAAAGGGAAAGTCTAAGGTCATGTATATTATAAGAAGGAAATCTAAAAACTGAAGCACGGTACTACATATTACAGTAAAACCTCATGTAAAACACAAACATGGGTGATATTGAATATACAAGACTGTTTTTACAAAATATAAATGCAAATATACTAGAGAGAAGGAAAAAGAATAGCAGCTAGGTATGGCAGGGGAAGCATAAAGAAATTAAGAGGTGATGAGCTTTGTTTGTTCATTTGTTTGTTTGTTAGTATTATTATTGGAATAATGAAAGTGTTCTAAGAATGATTGAAGTGATAAATGCATAAATATGTGATTACACCAAAGACCATTGATTGTACACTTTGGATGAATTTATGCTTTATTAATATGTACCAATAAAACTGATTTGTTAAAAAATAAATAAATAAAAATAAAATACAGTTGAACATGAAAAAAAGAACACAACCCCACGCCCACCCCCCAAGAGGCTAGGCCCATGGTGCAGCTCAAAGCTAAAGAGACCAGCCCTGCCATATGCTTGATTGCCCACAGCTGAGCTCAGGGAGAAAGAAGCCAGGAGAAGAATGCAGAGATCCAGACAGAAAGCAGCCATTTTGCCTTGCCACATGTCATGAGTCCAGGATGAGCCAGCACTCGACTTTGGTGAGAAAGCCTCTCTGATGATGCCTTGATTTGGACATTTTTGTAGCCTCAAAGCTGTAAACTTTTACCCAAATAAAATACCATTATAAAAACCAACTCATTTCTGATATTTTGTACCCAGCAGCTTTAGCAAACTAAAACAGGAATGAAAAAGTAAAACTATATTTGCAGATGCCATGATCTTTTTTTTTAATTTTTTTTTTATTTTTTAAAAGATACTAAGGTTACATAAATGTTACACAAAAGCTATAGGGATTCCCATATGCCCCATTCCCCACACCTCCTACACCCTCCCACATAAACATCCTTCATTAGTGTGGCACATTCATTACAATTGATAAACGCATCCTGGGGCTTTGCCATTAAGCACGCACCGTAGTTCACATTGTAGTCTACACTCTCTCTCACACAGTTCTGCATGTTATGTGATAATATAAAATGGGCTATATCTGTCGTTGCAGTGTCATTCAGGACGATTCCCAAGTCCCGAAAAAGCCCCGGTATTACAATTATTTTTCCCTCTCCCTGCCCCCAGAGCCTCCAGTGGCCGCTGACTCCACATCAATGTTGTAATTTCTTCCATTGTTAGAATCACAATATGTCTGTAGTAGAGTACCAGTAAGTCCACTCTAGTCCATAGTTCTTTCCCCAATCCTGAGGATTCTGGGATGGTGATATCCACTCCACCTCTAATTGAGAGGGGGCTTATATCCCATGGGGAAGATGGATAGGACTATCTTGCTTGCAGTTGCAGACTTTCTCTGTTCCTTGGGATGGTTGTTGTCCATCATCACCTCCTTGTTAGTTGTCCTGGGTGAGTCCGAAGAACTGGAGAGTAGGTGGTGCAACTCTGCTGAGGTTCTGGGTCCAGCTGGCACATGGACAGCCCAAAGACTCATTTCTCTTCGACATACACCTACAAACTCTGGCACCAAGTATAGGTTTAAATAGAAGGGACAGATGAGTCATGTGTAGGGAAGACATAATTGAGTCCAACGCTGTCACTGTCAGGAGCACAAACTCCAAAGTAGGGCCCACTGGCAAGGCACCCAACTCCAGAGCTATCAGCCCTGACCATAGGACCTGGGTGTCACCAGAGCCCTCAGAAGCTCCACTATTTGGGGTAGTATCTACTTTGGCAGTCTATGAGATCCTGCTGAGACATGCATAAGTGTTACTTCTGGGATGACCTCCCAACTCACTTTGAAGTCTCTTAGCCATATAAACTCACTTGTCTTTATCTTTTCCCCCTTTTATTCGAGGTCTTTTTCCAGTTGCATTGCTAGTTGGTGCTTGGTAATAATCCCTCTGCCAGGGAGGCTCATCCCCGAGGAGTCATGTCCCATGCTTGGGGGAAGGTAATGCATTTATATACTGAGATTGGCATAGAGAGAGGCCACAGTTGAGCAACAAGGAGGCTCTCAGGAGGCAACTCTTTGGCACCCCACAACAATAAGTTAAGTTCCAATTTCAAGATCAAAGGCTCATAAGCATAATCATCAATATCAAGGACCCATCAGTGGATCATCCTTCTTCGCCAGTCATTGCCTCTGCACTTGGGGGACTGTTGCTGCTCCATTGGAGAATGTGGCAGAGCTCTCCAGGATGTGTATTCAATAGTCTGTCAGTTATTGTGTGAGTCTCCACCCACTGTGGCAATGCCCCGTGAACATTTGAACATTTTTTATGCCTTATATGTATGCCCAGGTGAACTTCCTCCCATGTATCCCCCATCATTGACACCCGACACCAATGATCTTCCCCTGCCCCAGTTGTAACCCTTCTGTGATCCAAAGCTTCTTCAAAAATGAAGCCATTAAAATAGCCAAATACAATTAATAAGAAAATGAAATAATAATGTTAAATTTAAATATAAGAAATATAATACCAAAAGTTTTTAAAAAAACTAAAAATTAAATTAAATTAAAAGATTGGGATATTAAAAAAATAATGAAAAATATTTTCTTTTAAATTTTTTTTCACATTTTGCCTTTCATCACTTTAATATCTGGTGTCCTGTCTATACAGTGGCATTTTCTTCCATTTATTCCCCAGTGTCTTGCCATTTTTCATTTTGTTTTCAAAGAAGTTTTCAGTCACAGTAAAGTCACATACAGAATACAGGGGACTCTCATATACCCAATATCCTCCCTTTTTCCACCTTCCCATATTAATACCTTTTTAAATGTGGATGGTACCTTTCTTCTTACTGATATACACATAGTGAAACATAGCTACTAAACATGGTCAATGGTTTACATTATGGTTTACACTTTAGACTGTACACTTTTATAAATTTTGATATTTAACATGGCCTGTGTCCATCATTGCAAGATCATGGAGAACACTTCCATTACCCACTAAATACCCCCTGTTCAATCTATTCTATTCCTCTCTCTCCCTCCCCTCAGGGCCCATGGTAACCCCCTGGCTTCACTCCTTGGATGACAAGATTCATAGTTACATGCAACACCACTGAGGTCTTGACACACTGGTTTGTCCTCTTCTATTAGGAACTGCCCATGCTCTCGAGAGACTACCACCTCTCTATTTGTGAACAAATTGGTCCTCCCAAGTATGGGAGTCCAACTCCTTCCCGCTCATTATTGGGCCTTCACCCACTGATACAACACTTTATGACAAAATGATCACTCAAACCCTCCCTAGAAGCCTGCTTCAGTGTGCCCTGTCCTGAATGCACCCCCATCCAGCATCCTAAACCAGTAACCCTTTCTTGTTATATTGCCATAAGAGCATTCTCAACTTTGTACTTTCAACCACATACCCGCAAATCCCCAGGGTTCATCTGGTCCCTCTCCCAACCCAACCTCCAGTTCCCTGGACCTTCAACCGACCCTCCCCAATCTACCCACCTGTCAAACCTGCACCACCCAAACCAATAATATCACTACCCTCCTGGCATATCCCTTCAATATGCAACTACACACTTTCACCTTACCATAGATTATGTCCGTATGGGTGTTAGCTCACAACTATCTTCTCCCTTTTTATTTCCTGTAAATCTCTTTCAGACAATAGCTCTCTGAGTCCGCTCAATTTGCTTAATTCATATCATTGAGGTCATGTACTGTTCATCCTTCAATGCCTGGCTTGCTTCACTCAACATAAGGTCCTCAAGGTTTATCTATGTTATCCCATATGTTAGCACTGTATTCCTTCTTACAGCTGAGAAATATTCCATTGTATGTATGTACCACATTTTGTTTATCCCTTCATCTGTTGATGGGCATTTGGGTTGATTCCAACTTTTGGCAATAGTGAATAATGCTGCTATGAACATTGGTGTGCATATATCTGTTCGTGTCTTTGCTTTGAGTTCTTTTGTGTATATGCCCAGCAGTGGAATTACTTGATCATATGGCAGTTCAATAGTTAGTTTTTTGAGGAACCACCAAACTGTCCTCCACAATGGCTGGACCATTCTACATTCCCAACTGCAATGTATGAGGGTTCCCATTCCTCCACAACCTCTCCAACACTCTTAGTCCTCTGTTTTTTTAATGGCCACCAGTCTAATGGCTGTAAGATGCTATCTCATTGTAGTTTTGATTTGCATTTCCCTAATAGCTAGTGATGTTGAGCATCTTTTCATGTGCTTTTTAGTCATTGGTATTTCTTCTTTGGGGAAGTATCTTTTCAGGTCGCTTGTCCAATTTTTATATGGGTTGTTTGTCTTTTTATTTTCAAGGTGTAGGAATCTTTATATATGCTGGATATTAGGCTCCCATCAGATATATGGTTGCCAAATATTTTCTCCCATTGGGTAAACTACCTTTTCATTTTCTTGATAACCTCCTTTGAGGTGCAAAAGTTTTTAATATTGAGGAGATGCCATTTATCTATTTTTCCTTTCACTGCTCATTCTTTGGGTTTCAAGTTCATGAAACCATTTCGTATTACAAGGTCCTGTAGATGCTTCCCTACATTATCTTCCAAGGTCTTTTTTGGTCTTGGCTCTTATATTTAGATCTTTCATCCATCTTGAGTTTATTTTTGTATAAGGTGTGAGATGGTGTTCCTCTCTCATTCTTTTGGACATGGATATCCAGTTCTCCAAGCACCATTTATAAGAGTTCATTTTCTCCCAGTTGGGTGGGCTTGGTGGCCTTGTCAAATATCAGATGACTGTATATGCGAGGATCTATATCAGAACTCTCAATTCGGTTCCATTGGTCGGTATGTCTATCCTTGTGCCAATACCATGCAGTTTTGACCACTGTAGCTTTGTAGTACGTTTTAAAGTCAGGTAGTGTGATAGCTCCAATTTTATTTTTATTTTTCAGTATGTCTTTGGCTATTCGGGGCCTCTTACCCTTCCAAATAAATTTTGTAGTTAGTTTTTCCAATTCATTAAAAAATGCTGTGTTGGTGTTTATTGGGATTGCATTAAATCTGTAGATTAGCTTCATTAGGATAGACATCTTAATGATGTTTAGTCTTCCTATCCATGAACAGGGAATATTCTTCCATTTATTTAAGTCTTCTTTAATTTCCTTAAACAGAGTTGTGCAGTTTTCTGTGTATAGGTCATTTACATCTTTAGTTAAATTTATTCCTAGGTATTTGATTGTTGTAGTTACTATTGTAAATGGTGTTTTTTTTTCTTGATTTCCTTCTCAGATTGCTCGTTATTAGTGTACAGAAATGCTACTGATTTTTGAGCAATGATCTTATAGCCTGTGACTTTACTGAACTCATTTATAAGTTCTGGTAGCTTTCTTGTAGATTTCTCAGGACTTTCTAAGTGTAGGATCATGTCATCTGCAAATAGTGAAATATTTACTTCTTTCTTTCCAATTTGGGTGTGTTTTATATCTTTTTCTTGCCTCAGTGCTCAAGCAAGTACTTCTAACACAATGTTAAATAGGAGCAGTGATAGTGGGCATCCTTGTCTTGTTCCCGATCTTAGAGGGAAAGCTTTTAGGATTTCACCATTGAAGATGATGTTAGCTGTGGGTTTTTCATATATACCCTTTATAATGTTCAGAAAGTTTACTTCTATTCTTATATTTTGCAGTGTTTTTATCAGGAAAGGGTGCTGAATTTTGTAGAATTATTTTTCTGCGTCTATAGAGACAATCATGTGATTTTTTTTTTTTTT
>JAQZBX010001992.1:0-15723 GCA_029593785.1 Cabassous unicinctus | reverse complement strand
GTAATTTTCCTTTCTTGTGGCATCTTTGTTTGGCTTTGGTATTAGGGTAATGTGGGCATCATAGAATGAATTAGGCAATATTCATCCTACTTCTACTTTTTGAAAGAGTTTAAGCAGGATTTGGTGTTAATTCTTTCCAGAATGTCTGGCAGAATTCACTTGTGAAGCCATCTGGTCCTGGGCTCTTCTTAGTTTGGAGGTTTTTGATGACTCAGTCTATATCTTTACTTGTAACTGTTGAGTTACAACAGTTGAACTCAACTGTTGAGTTCATCACTTTCTGCCTTTGTCAGTGTAGGCTGCTTGTGAGTTTCTAGGAATTTGTCCATTTCCTCTAAATTATCATTCTTGTTGGCATATAATTTTTCAAAGTATCCTCTTATGATACTCTTTATTTCTGTGGGGTCAGTGGTGATATCCCTTCCTCATTTCTTAATTTGTGTATTTGCATCTTCTCTCTTTTTTTTCTTTGTTAATCTGGCTAAGGTTTTGTCAATTTTATTGATCTTCTCAAAGAACCAGATTTTGGTTTTGCTTATTTTTTCTAGTGCTTTCTTATTTTCTATTTTGTTTAGTTCTGCTTTAATCTTTGTTATTTCCATCTTTCTACTTCCTTTGGCATTAGTTTGCTGTTGTTTTTCCAATTCCTCCAGGTGTGCAGTTGGGCTTTGATTTTAGCTCTTTCTTCTTTTTTGATATATGCATTTATGACTATGAATTTCCCTCTCAGTACAGCTTTTGCTGCATCCCATAGGTTTTGATATGTTGTGTTGTCATTTTCATTCTTTTCAAGGTAGTTACTGATTTCCTCTGAGATTTCCTCCTTGACCCACTGTTTGTCTAAGAGTGTGTTGTTTAGCTTCCATATCTTTGTGCCTAATCTGGTTCTCTGGCCCCTTACTGATTTCCAGTTTCATTCCATTGTGGTCAGAGAAATTACTTTGTATAATCTCAATCTTTCTGAAATCATTGAGATTTTTTTGGTGGCTTAGCTTGTGGTCTATCTTGGAGTATGATCCATGTGTACTCAAGAATTATGTATATCCCACTGCATTTGGGTATAGTGTGCTGAATATGTCTGTTATGTCCAGATCCTCTGATGTATTAATCAAAGTCTTTGTTTCTTTATTGATTCTTTGTTGAGATATTCTGTTTAATGGTGATAATGGTGTATTAATATGCCCCACTATAATTGTAGAGGCATCTATTTCTCCACTTAGCTTTTCCAGTGTTTCCCTCATGTATTTTGAGGCACCCCTGTTAGGTACATAAAAGTTTTTGATTGTTCTTTCTTCTTGAAAGATTACCCCTCTTACTAATATACAGTGTCCACCTTTGGCTCTTACAATAGTTTTGCATTTAAAGTCTATTTTGTCTGATATTAGTATAGCTCCTCCCACCCTTTTTTGATTATTGTTGGCTTGTAAGATTGTTTTCCAGCCATTCACTTTCAGCTTCCTTGAATCCCTGAGTCTAAGGTGGGTTTCTTGTAGACAACATATAGATGGGTCATATTTCCTTATCCATTCTGCCAATCTGTGTCTCTTGACTGGTGAATTTAATCCATTAATATTCAGTGTTATTACTCTGAAGGAATTACATTAGCCATATTTTTTTGGGTTTATGTGTGTCATAGGTTGTTCTTAGTTCTCTTTTTGTCTTTTTAGTTGTTCTTACAATCTCCTCCAACTCTCTCTCTCCCCTGTTTTTTTCCTTTCAACTTGCAGAACTACTTTTAGTATTTCTTGAAGGGCAGGTTTCTTATTGGCATACTCTCTTAATTTCTGTTTATCTGTGAATATTTTGAACTCTCCATCATTTTTGAATGCCAGCTTTGCTGGATAAAGAATTCTTGGCTGAAAGTTTTTTTTTTCTTTTAGTACCTTAACTATGTCATACCATGGCCTTCTTGCTTCCATGGTGTCAGATGAGAAATCAGCACTTAATCTTATTGAACTTCTCTTGTATATTATGGTTCTCTTTTCTCTTGCTGCTTTCAGTATTCTCCCTTTTTCCTGAGCATTGGACAGTTTGACAAGTATATGTCTTGATGTAGGCTTGTTGGGATTTATACTCTTTGGGGGTGTGCTAAGCTTCCTGGACATGTATATCCATCTGCCTCGATAGGGTTGGGAAGTTCTCAGCCATTATTTCCTCCAACACTCCTTCTGTCCCCTTTCCCTTCTCTTCTCCTTCTGGGATGCCTACAATGCATATGGTTGTGCGTTTTGTGTTGTCATTGAAATCTCTAAGTTCCTGCTGGATTTCTTCTATCTTTTTATCTATCAGTTCTACTATCTGTTTGATTTCAGATGTACTGTCTTCCACATCTCTGATTCTTTCCTCTACCTGTTCAAATCTGCTGTTATATGCTTCCAGTATATTTTTGATTTCTTAGATTGTGCATTCATCACCATCATATATGTTATCTTTTTATGGATGTTTACAATTTCCTCAGTATGTTCTCCTAGTGTCTTCTTATATCCTTACACTCTTCCATCACTTCATTAAGTTGGTCCAATGATATTTTTTTTTGGACAGCTTTGATTAGTTGTTCAATGTTCTTCACCTCTTCCTGGTTTTTAGTTTGTTCATTGGACCGGGCCATGTCTTCCTGTTTCTTAGTATGGTTTTTAATTTTTTGTTGCCTTTTGGTCATCTTTTTATCTTGATTGGTTTATTCAGTTGATTAATTTCTCTTTCTACTCTAGGGTTTTATTTAATTGCTGTTTGTGTGTGTGTGTTAAGTTTTTTCTTTGACACTTCGTTCTTATCTATTTCATTGTTATTGTCTATGTTCCAATTACTTTTTTTGGCTTCTTCATGTTTCTGACCCTCACTCTTCTGGGAGTTGATAAGCAGTGTGCTGGTTTGCTGTGCCCCAAAGCAGGTCCCCATGGCAGCCTATGGCTTTTTTGTTGTTGTTTTAGTGAGAGCTAAAAATTATATCACCATGATCTTATATATAGAAAATCCAGTGGAATCCTTGAGAAAACTACTAAAACTAATCAACTAATTCAGCAAAGTGGTAGGACATAAAATCAATACACAAAAATCAATTGTGTTTCTATCCATATCAGTGAACAATTTGAAGCATAAATTGAGAAGCAATTCTATTTACTATATTATCTAAAAGAATAAAATATCTAGGAATAAATTTAACAAAGGATGTGAAAGACTTGTATACTGAAAACTACAAAACACTGCTGAGAGATATTAAAGAAGATCTAAATAAATATCAAGGTATCCCAGGTGCGTGGTTTGGAGACATCATATTATACAGATGTCAGTACTATGCAAAGTGTTCTACAGACTCAATCCCTATCAAACTTTAGCCATCTTTTTGAAGAAATGGAGTATCTGATCCTCAAATTCATATTCAACTGAATAGCCAAAACAATTTTGAAAAAGAACAAAGTTGGAGGACTCACAATTCCTTATTTCCAAGCTTATTACAAAGCTACAGTAATCAAAACAGTGCAATATTGGCATAATGATAGATATATAAACCAATGAAATAGAACTGCACATACAGAAATATACCCACACGTGTATGTCCAACTGATTTACAACAAGAGTGCCAAGTACATGCAATGGGGAAAAATAATTTCTTCAACAAACATATTAGGAAAAGGGATTCCACATGCAAAAGAATGAAGTTGGACCCCTACCTCACATCACATACAAAAATCAACTCAAAATGTCTCAAGAACCTAAACATAAGACCAAAAGCTATAAAACTCTTAGAAGATAATATAGGGGCAAATCTCTATGACCTGGGTTTTAGCAATGGATTCTTAGATATGACACTAGAAGCATGAACAACAAAAGAAACTATAGATACTTTGGACTTCATCAAAATTCTAAATTTCTGTGCATCAAAGGACATTATCAAGAAAGTGAAAAAGACCACCTATAGAATGGGAGAAAATAGTTGTGAACCATGTATCTAATAAAGGCTTAACATCCAGTATATATACATATAAAAACTCTTACAATGCAGAGCACTAGGTAGAGTGGAGAGGCAGGCAGAAACCAGACCAGGTGGGGCCCTAGAATTTATGATTAGGTCCCATAGAAAGAGACTGTGGAGGGCAATTCTCAGTTTAGCAACACTCCCTTCCCTTATTTACCTGCATTGGTTTGTAATGACTACCTGTAGTGCAAGAATGCAATGGAATTACTGTCTATAAATAGGAATTCTTGTTTAAAACAGAAGTTGTGGGGGACCTGAGCCAGCGTGGCTTCACTGAAGTCAGAGAAGGAGCCAGACGGAATGGGGTGAAGGGTAATTAAAAGGTAGGTAAATGGTAACACAGGGTACAGGACACTATTTTGAGAAGCTTCACCTTTTCATCTTAGATTTCCTGAAGAATTTTATATCTCACCTCTATATCTTCCTTCTTATGATTGCTGCCCTTTTAAATTTTTACACCTCTTCCCCACTCAGCTCCACATTATCCTAGTTTCTTCCCCTCCCCACCACCAAAGCATCATTGTCAAATTTCTGTGTTACAAACTTTTACTATTTTATGCTATGGACAAGCAATACAAAAACTTAACACTGAATATTAGACTCACTGAAAAACCCACCAGCCAGTTTCTACCATGAATAAATTCTCTCAGGTTTGCTTCCCTCTCATACACCTCCATTCCAAATCACTTCCTCAGCCTCTATACCTTCCACACTCCTTTTCCTCTAACCTCTGATCATCAGACTTTTATACCTCAATACTGTTAATTTCTTACCCACAGCATTTCAATTCTCAACTGTCTACCTAAGACTAAATTCCAAACTCAGGTTTGCATATCCAAAATTTCAAAGACCATCTGCTTCTCCAGCTCAAAGAATGGGCAGATTCTTTGAAATTACAAATTCCAAGGTTGGATTCCCTCCCCACCAGTCTCTTTAAGGAGAAGGGGATTAACCTCAGCCAGCCTCTGTGCATCATGAGTTCCCTTTTCCTCTTCTACCTCATATACCTAAGTGAGTAAGACCTACTCAATTCAACAAGCCTTTATTGACTTGTTGTCTATGTAGCAAACACTGTGTTGAGTACTGGAGATAAGGGAGGAAAATCACACGGTCCTTTCTCTTGAGAAGTTCAAAAATTCGTTGGAGACATGGATGTTGATATATAACTATAAGGCAATGTAATAACCACTTCAAGAAAGTATTATGGGAACAAAACAAAACCCCATCAAATATGATTTACAAAAACTTAAATATCCCCCACAGCATAGGTGGGACCAAATACCTTGATCAGGTGGCAACATACCTGCACAAATACCTTTTTTTTTTTAAGCATTTTTTTTTTAAGATTTATTTTTTATTGATTGATTCCCACCTCCTTGCCGCTTGTGCTTGCTGTCTGCTCTCTGTGTCCATTCACTACATGTTTTTTCTGTGTCTGCTTGTCTCCCTTTTTTGTGTCATCTTGCTGCACTACTAGCTTTCCATGGGTGCGGGCCATCAGCTCTCTGTGGGCGCAGGCCAGCTTTCCTTTACCAGGAGGCCCTGGGAATCAAACCTGGGGCCTCCGATATGGTAGATGGGAGCCCAATCACTTGAGCCACATCTGCTTCCCCACAAATACCTTTTGGCACACAAATGAATCTATGCAAATTCTTCTACTCCCACCCAGTTTTCTGAAGCTTCAGTCTTGTAAAACTAAGTGGGTATATGCTTAGCATTTCTATAAATACAATGTTTCCATTTTGAAGAAAAAATTTAATTAGGAAATATTTTCATTTCATTAGTAGGGTTTCCTTCATGTTTCACTAAGGAAATAACATTAGTGAGTTTCCCTTATACTACTTCCTGGACTGAACCAGTGATGTGTCCTCTTCAGTAGGTCATACATAGATAGCATGTTCCCTCCCCCACCACAAGATAACACCCACCAATTTAGCTGCCCCCACCTAGCTTTTATCACCTAGATAGTCTGTTTAACAATCACTGAATCAGCAAATGTGCCATTACCCTCACTATTTCCCAAGAGAAGAATGGTCTAGAGGTTAGAGCGCAACTATGCGTCACAAAGATGCTAATCCTAGCCCAGGCACTGACTCATTCTGTGACCTTGACCTACACTCTCCACCCACGGGTTACCCAAGATATTGGGGTACACTCCTCTATTTACCTTTCACAGGTAATGCACTATATTTAGAGATTATTTGCAAATCGGCTAAAGTTGCGAGACCTAAAGTGCTGTGGACTACATGACACAGATTTGGAAGCCTAAAATCAATGTTCATATAAACCTAAAATAGATGTTTCAAGGCTTAAAAATACATTAGAGAAAGGACTGAAATTCATAAATTAGGCAAACATAAAGTCTACACGAAAGAAGTCTGGCTGGAACCTTTATCTCCTGCATTTGACAGATGTGTATGCTAAAGCCCAGAATGTTAAATAACCTGCCCAAGGAAGTACAGCACTGCAGTGGCTAAATCAGCACTGTCTAATAGAGTGTGAGCCACAGATGCAAGCCACATGCATTGTTTAAAATTTTCTAAAAAAGAAAGTAAAAAAAGGTGAAATTAAGTTTAATAATATATTTTATTTAACCTAATACATTCTAAATATTATCATTTCAACATGTAACCAAGTGTTAAAAATTATTAATGAGCTCTTTTGCATTCTTTCTTTCATACCAAGTTTTCAAAATTCATTGAGCATTTTACAATTACATATGAATTTGGACTAGCCACTTTGAAGTGCTCACCTTATTGGACAACACAAGTCTAAAGAAGACTGCAGGGTTCCAGTCTCCTAGCAGAGGTTAGCAGGAACTGAGTCCCAAACTGAAGACCACATATCTTCTTTAAGCCTGTCAGAACACCATTACCACTTGTTCTGTTTGTTTGTTGCCCGTGACCCTTGTAAAAGAGAATCTCATTCTTCTATGTAATCCGTCCCTCCCTCCCCCTCAACACACACACCTCATTCTGGGACTTCACTTTGATTGAATTCCTTTGAAATTCACTCTGAAAAAAAGCTTTACTTTTTCCTTGAACTCCCTGGGTATGTCTAGAGGACTTATTAGTAGGGATTTTATTACTTGGAAAATAGCTTTACTTTCTAAAATTTCTCTTTCTCTGCCTTGTCTGAAAGCATTCCCAACAGAAACAAGGATCAGGACCAGCTTCTGCTGTTCCCTCATCAGCTGGGGACCTTATGGAGGACTGTTGCTACTCTCAACGTTCCCAGGAGATTCTTCTATCTTTGTCAACATCAGATTCATTCTGAGCAATTCCAAACCTGAAATGATGTCTCCTTAAACAGGTAAGACTTGACTCCAAGGTAGGGATTTCTAGTGATGACTATTTTGAGTAAAATCGCAATGAGCTAGATGTCTGCAGAAAGTTAGGTGGGGAGCCAGCAAGACCTGGGGAACACGTTCATTTTTCTCTGGCTCTCCAAGAGGGACCACATTGCCAGTACTACCAGGCTCACTTTGGAAAGGTGCTAGGGCCCCAGTGGCTTCAGCAAGCTGTTCAATGTACAATGGCGTTATACTTCATATTTCTCTTGGCACTGCTTTTACTTATCAACAAAAGCAGAATGTAAACAAGGCAGGCCCTTAGCAAAACTGTGAAGTCTATAAGACTGGATTCCATGCTACCAGAATCCATTGTCCCATTTACAGACCACTGCCTAATCTGCATTACAGATAAGGAGTTGGAATCCAGCTGAAAATCAAAAAGCCCAGGACAGCAAGACAAGGGGAATTGGGGGGACAACCTTCAAACAATAGGAAGTGGGCAGGATACTATGGGTCTCAGAAAAGAAAACATCTCAATGGCTAAGAAAAGTTTTTGTTTATTTGTTTGCTTGTTTTGGGGAAAGGAAGAGGATGTCAGAACATTTTTAAGCATACTGGGATATAATAGCAATACAAAATAGAGTAGGTGCTAAAAAAGAGACATCCATCAGGCTGCCATGGGTCACTGGGAAGATACATTAAATGGAGGAGACCCAGGTTCTCCTCACACTCCTCTTTAGTGGCTTAGTCATATAACTGCTCTCGTTTACTGGGCTTAACCAATTTTTAAGTTGCCTTAATGTTCAATAACGGTAAAATTTGTGACTAGAAGCACAGAGATGCCTTGGGAAAAGAAAAATTTGTGAGACAGAGGCGGAGCAACTGACAGGAAAGAAACTAGATGTTAACACCCATCCCACGTATTTCCAACCACACTGCCTCCTTATAGAAAGCAAATTTTCTCTGCCGCTGGCACCCCGCTAGGTGTTGGCAAAGTTTAGAGAGAAAAAAATCCCTCTGCCCCCTCAATTCCTATCCAGCCATGCTTGCTATCACCAAGAAAATCACGCAATACAAAGGTAACAGTGGGAGGTAGGGCTAGGCAGAAAAGTCCATTCTACTGCTGCCTCCTCTTATCCGCTTTCAGGTACTGCTTGCCCAACCCTGTCTATTTACAGGGTTGCTATGAGGCATTATGAAAGCACCATAAATTAGACATAAAATATGAATATGAGGTTTGTTTTTCATATATTTTCAGCTCTCATAATCTTTAAATCTATAGTCTACCCTGAATGCAATAACCACTATCCAGTCAAGAGGGAAACTAACTTTTGGTCACCAGCATCAGTTCTCAGGATTTCACCCACATCTGGTCCTTAGAGAGAGAAAGTCCACTTTTACGTTCAATCTGATAAGCCCCAAACATCTTGTGATTAAAATGTGTTTCTATTTGTTTGCTCCATGATATGAATTCCCTCTCCCTGTGGTGCTGCTGACTTCACCTCTAACGTCTGTTCTGTTGTGAAATTTGCTGTGTGCATAGTAATAGAAACTCTTAAAAGTCTTCAAGGAAGCCTCATTGTTTCATGAGATTTGTGGTCACAAAACTTAAACATTTAATGTGACAGGAATTCAAAGACCAGGCCAACTCTAATTTTTGACCAAATTGTGTTCTAAAAGCTTGTAGATTGGTGTTTTGAACCTGGAGACAAATTCCAGTAGAAACAGTGTTGTGAATGGTGGTTAGGTCCATTGGACAGACTACAGTACCTAGTAGAGCTGGAACACTATATATTTACAATTAATGTGGTCTGAATAATGATTCAGCTCTGCGTATGCTTCAGCTTTCTATTGCTCTTGGAATACTGGAATAAACCTTTATCCATTCAGGCTCAGCGTATAAATTCAGTTTTATTTTTTATAGCCACATTTCATGTACTATATGATTCCCTAAGAAACTATTTTAAATAGCTAAATTTTAAAGACTCAATAAGATAAATTATATTAATTCCATGGCCTATGGCGTCAAGTTATCTAAGCAGTTCCCTTACACTCAATCAAAAAATAATAAATTTATTTCATATTTTAATTCCAATCCCTAATCCTTACATCTCTTTCTTAAGAGAGAGAGGCATTACTAAAGGTCTTCAAAGATCATCAAATGCTTAAGAGTGTGAGTGCACAAAACATATACTTAGCTAAAAACTAATCTTGTAAATTAAAGGTAAAGGAGAGGGACTAAAGTACTCTGGCCTGTCCCCATCAAAAACCTAAGAACGCTTTCCTGAAAAGCCTCTATTCTTCAGTTTATAATTGCAGAAAGAAAAAGGAAAGAAAAAGAAACCTGCTTTAATACATAATACAAAATATAAGCATTGGCTTTTATTTGTTTTGTTCCTATAGGTAAAACGCAGGAGATGGATTGAATATCAATATTTTTGAAATTTTCAGGATTTAAAGTTTTCACCTTTAAAGATTCTTATTCCCATATCAAACAAATAATATTTCTATTTTTAGCCCTTGTGGCAGTTTGAGATTATTTATGAATTCCAAAAAGAGAGATTATGTTTGTGAACTGGTCTGTTCCTCTGAGTATGATCTCCTTTGATTGCATTAGATTCAGCTAAGATGTCTTTGATTAAATTATGTTATGATTAGGGCTTTGATTCAACCACCTCAATAAGGTGTAACTGAGTTTAAGTCCCTGCCCCTTTGATGGACTATATAAACATTCACTCAAGAAAACATACAGAAGAAGATACATAAGAAAAGAGAAACAGCGCCATAGATGCCAGAGGAGGGAACATGACATGGAGAAGGAGAGAACTTTGATCCTGCGGCCCTGGGAAGAGAGACGTGCCCTATGCCAGCCGACAGCTGAGATTGGAAGAAGTTGAGCCTACAGAGCCTTAAGACAAAGAAGGCAGGAGAGACCAGGCCTGCCATCTTGCTTCAACACCGGCCAACTGACTTTGGTGAGAAACCAACTTTGAGTTGGACTCTTTAGGGCCTTATAACTGTAAGATTTTGCCCCAAATAAATACCCTTTATAAAAACCAACAGATTTCTGGTACCTTGCATCAGCACCCCTTTGGCTGACTAATACAGCCCCCTCTTTTTGATCTGAGTAAGGACCAAACTACCACCCACTTGGCCACTTAATGTGATAAACACACCTCTTAAATTGCATTTCTAAGTAAGAAGAAACTTTCTGCACATATTCATGAATTTCTAGGCAAACAGATACAACAAGTTTTGAGTTTCCTGCTTTACATGTTGCCTAAATTTGCAAAAATGCCTTAAGACAAAGTATAGAGTGGCCCAAATGAAAGATTCTTCCAACTGAAGAATTGAAATAGCTTGATATATCCCCTAACTCCAAAACTGAGAACATTTAGATTGCCATTGCAAATGCAAAACTCAATTATCTCAGCAATAATAGTTGGAGAGTTCAATATCACAGTTTTTTTAAATTAACAACTTTATTTCAAATTCACAAAAATAACTGAAAAAGGCAGCTCAACAAGTTATAGAAACATTACTCCTAAAAAGTTCTTTTTCAGGCACTTTTATCTCATCTAATTCCAACTGCTAATTCAGTTGTAACTCTAGTGTTCAGAAATGTGCACGGATGAGCACAGATTAGTTAAATGATATAGTCAAGGTCTCATTAATGAAAAAAAAATGAAGAAGAGGAAAAAATGCTTAATCATATTTGTATCTCACAAAAGCAAACCCCATATTGTTTTTTTTTAACCTTTAGAATTAAAATAGTACCAAATTTGCTTTTGCTATAAAAAATATTACAATATTGTTGTTAACTATAGTCCATAAATTATATTTTCCCATATATCACCACATACTTAAAACCCTATAATAGAACATTCCCTTATTTATATTAATAATCACAATCCTCATCTACTGCCAAAATCATTGCTATACATTCCCAATATTATCTTCTAGCTGTCCTCCAACTAGCATTAATTTTCCTAGACTACTCATTTCAGCCACAATCACATCTATAAATCAAGTGTTTCTTACAGTCATTATAATATGTTACCATCAAATCCAATCATTACCACATATTTACATTTGACCTTATTAAACATTCTATATACATCCAGCATCTTCTCCCCATTCTCATCTCACATTCCATCTCCCACCAACCTACACTTCATAGTCCCACTTTATAAGTCTACTCATTGTATTTAGTTTATATCATTGAAACCATATAGTATTTATCCTTTTGTGTCTGGCTTATTTCACTTAACATAATATCCTCAGGTTTCCTCCATGTTGTCATGTGCTCCCCCAATTGATTTCTTCTTACAGCTGAATAATATTCTGTCATATGAATATAGCACATCCTGTTTATCCACTCATCAGTTAATGGACACTTAGGTTGTTTCCATCTTTTAGCAATAATGAATAATGCTGCTATGAGCATCGGTGTGCAAATACCTGCTCATGTCCTTGCTTTCAGTTCTTCTGAATATATTCCTAATAGCGGGATTGCCGGATCATATGGAAGTTCTATATTTAGTTTCTTGAGGAATGGCCAAATCATCTTCCACAGAGTATGCACCATTTTACACTACCACCAACAGTGAAGCAGTGTTCTTATTTCTCTACATCCTCTCCAGGACTTGAAGTTTTCTGTTCTTTTAATCATGACCATTCTGTATGGTGTGAGATGATATCTCTTTGTTGTTTTGATTTGTATTTCCCTAATAGCTAGAGATGTTGAGCATCTCTTCATGTGCCTTTTGGCAATTTGTATTTCCGCTTTGGAAAAATGTCTGTTCAATTCTTTTGCCCATTTTTAATGGGCTCGCTTGTCATTAAGTTGTGTGATCTCTTTACATAACTTGGAGATAAATCCCTTATCAAATATATGGTTTCTGAAAACTTTTTCTCATTGAGTAGCCTGATTTTTTACTTTCTTGACAGAGTCTTTTGAAGAACAAAATTAATTAATTTTGAGGCAGTCCCTTTTATCTGTTTTTTCTTTTGTTGCATGTGCTTTGGGTGTAAGGTCCAAGAAACCACCACCAACCACAAGATCTTAAAAATGTTTCCCTACATTTTCTTCTAAGAGTTTTATGGTTCTAGTTTTTATATTTAGGTCTTTGATCCATTTTGAATTAATTTTTGTATAAGGTGTGAGATAAGGGTCCTCTACCTTTCTTTGAACTATGGATATCCAATTTTCCTAGCATCATTTGTTGAATAGGATATTCTGACCCAGCTGAGTGTGTTTGACAGCCTTGTCAAAATTCACTTGACCATAGATGTGAGGTTCTATATCCAAACCCTCAATTTGATTCCATTGGTTAATCTATCTTTATGCCAGTATCAATATCACATTTTTAATAATTGACAGAACAACTAGACAGAGATTCAAGTAAATAGAAGAATTGAACAGCACGATAAATTAACTAGACCCAATGGACATCTATAGACCACTAACCCAGCAAAAGCAGAATATACACTATTCTCAAATGCACAAAGAACATTATCCAGGATGAACCATATGATAGGTCATAAAACAAATACAAAGTATGTTCTGACCATAGTGGAATGAAATTAGAAATCAGTAAAGGAAAAAATTCAGGAAACTCAAAAATATGTGGAAATTAAACAGCACACTCCTGAACAACCAATGTGTTAAGGAAGAAGTTAAAAGGTAAATTAGAAAATACTTTGAGTGAATGAAAATGAAGACACAATATACCAAAACTTATGGAATGCAGCTAAAGCAGTGCAGAGAGGGAAATTTATAGCAGTAAATGCTGTATTTAAAAAAAGACATTACCAAACACCTAACTTTCACTTTAAGACATGGAGAAAAAAAGAGCAAGTTAAACCAGTTAAACCTGAAGCAAGCAGAAGGAAGGAAATAGTAATAATTACAGTGGAAAATAATGCAATAAAGAAAATGAAAACAACAGAGAAAATCAATGAAACCAAATGTTGGTTCTTTGAAAAGATTGACAAAATTGATGAAATTTTAGTTAGATTCACTAAACCAAAAAGAAAGGACTCAAATTATTAGAATCAGAAATGATCGAGGAACAGTACTACCAACCTTATGGTTTTAACAGTAATAATAAAGGAATAATATGAATAATTTTATGACAATAAATTAGATAATCTGGATGAAATGGATGAATTCCTAGAAAGATACAAACTATTGAAACTGATTCAAGAAAAAATACACAATCTGAATAGACCTACAACAAGAAAAGAACCTGAATTAATGATCAAAAAAAGTAACCACAAAGAAAAGAAAAAGCCAAGGCCCAGATGGCTTTACTGCTGAATTCTACTGAATATTTAAAGAAAAAGTAATATAAATTCTTCACAACCTCTGTGAAAAATATAAGAGGAAGGAACACTTCCCAACTTATTCTATGAGACCATTATTAGCTTGATAGCAAAACCAGACAAAGACTTCACAAGAAAATAAAAACCAGTATCTCTTATAAATATGGTTGCAAAAATTCTGAACAAAATACTAGCCAATCAAATCCAGCAACATATAAAAGAAATTATACCATGATAAAGTGGGATTTATCCCAGAATACAAGGTTGATTTAACATGCAGAAAAATCAATTAATGTAATCTATCATACCAATAGAATTTTTAAAAAATATATAGACACGCAAAAAGCATTTAACAAAATCCAACATCCTTTCATGTTAAAAGCACTTAAAAAACTAAGAATAGAAGGAAATTTCCACAATCTGATAGCAGACATCTATGGAAAACACATGAATGTCATACTTAATGGTGAAAGACTAGATGCATTACCCTAAGATCAGGAACAATAAAGGACACAATCAAGAAAGTAAAAAGACAACCTACAGAATGGAAGAAAATATTTGCAAATCTTACATCTGATAAGAGATTTTTATCCAAAATATATAAAGAACTCTTACAACACAATAATAAAAATACAATAAAATTAAAATATGGGTAATGGATATGAATGAATATTTTTCTGAAGAAGATATCCAAATATCTAGTAAGCACTTGAAAAGATGCTTGACATCACAGTCATCAGAACAGTGCAAATCAAAATTACAATGAGACTACCACTTCACACACATTAAGATAACTAGAATCAAAAAGTCAGATTAAAAACAAGTGTTGTAGATATGGAGAAACTGGAATCCTCATATACTTCTGGTGGAAATGAAAAATGGTACAGCTACCTTGGAGAACAGTCTGGCAGTTCCTCAAATGGTTAAACAAAGAACTACCATAAGACCCATCATTTCCACTCCTGAGTATATACCCATGAAAATGAAAACATATGTCCATACAAAGGCTTCTACAAGAATATTTATAGAAGCATTATTCATAATCGCCAAAAGGTGGAAACAACCCAAATGACCACTGATGAATGGATAAATAAAATATGGCATATCCATACAATGGAATATTATTTAGCCATCTACAAAATAGATGAAACTTGAAAACATTACGCTAAGTGAAAGAAGCCAGTTGAAAAAAACCACATATTATATGATTCCACTAGCATGAAATGTCCAGAATAGACAAATCTATAAAGACAGAAAGTATATTAGTGGCTGCTTTAGGACTGGGAGAGGTGAATGGTAAGGAGGGTGATAGCTAAAGGATATGGGGTTTCTTTTCAAGGTGATGAAAATGTTTTAAAATTGACTGTGATGATGGCTATACATATTTGTGAATATGCTAAAAACCATTGAATGGTACACTCAAAAGGTTTGAATTGTATGGTATATGAATTATATATCCATAAAACTGTTTATACAAAAACTCAGTACCAAATAAACATTAGAAACCTTCCCAGTCTCTGCTGCCTCTGAAAGCTTCTCTCTGAAACTGTCCCTCTGAGTTTCTCAATTCAGACTATGTAGAGTTTGTACAGAAAATTGCTTAGATTATAATGAATAGATTTCACAACCTCCTCTATAAGCATGCTATCATAATTCTTTTTTTTTCTTTTTTTTAATTTATTTATTTTTTTTATTTGTAAAATGATATATAATACATATGCATATATGTGCATTTGTTTACATAAATGTTATTTGTTATATATATATGTATACATTTTATAAAGGTGCCTAGATTACCCAAATATTACTAAGAAACTACAGGGATTCCCATGCTCCCCGCTGCCCACACCCCCAACACCACCCCACACAACGATTCCCCATCCACGTGGTACTACACCCACAATGGATATACACATCCTGGGGCCTTGCCACCGAGCATAGACCACAGTTCACATCACAGGCCACACTCTCTCCCACCCAGTTCTGCATGGTAGATTCTGATGGAAAATGGCCTACATTCGTCACTGCCTCACCACTCAGGACAACTCCCAAAGTCTGAAAAAGGCCCGAGCATTTCAACTGCCCCTCCTCACCCTGCCCCAAAAATGTCCAGTGGCGACCGGCTCCA
>JAQZBX010001991.1:13763-76306 GCA_029593785.1 Cabassous unicinctus | reverse complement strand
CAAACAGAACTTTTGGGGGAAAAACAAAACCACAGAGATAAAAAGTAAACCAGAGCTTTTCAATAGCAGATTTGAATGGGCAGAAGAAACAATCATTGAACAAGAAGATGGGACAATATAAATCATTGTCTGGAGAGCTGATTGAAAAAAGAATAAAAAAAAGTGAGTAGAGCTGAAGGGACCATTGGGGCAACAAGAAATGTATCTAAATTTGCATTATGGGGGGCCCAGAATAAGAAGAGAAAAGAAAGGGGCAGAATTAATATTTGAAGAAATAAGAGCCCCAACTCCCCCAAATTGATGAAAGACATGAATATACACATCCAAGAAGTCCAGCTAACTCTGAACATGATAAACCCAAATAGACCAACAGACATAACTTAATCAAAAAGTCGAATGCCAAAGATAAACTGTCCTTCAAAAATAAGGGAGAGTTTAAGACATTCTGAGATGAACAAAAGTAGAGAAACTTCATCACCATGAATACTCCATCTAACAAGAGCAGAATACACATTCTTCTCAAGCTCACATGAAACATTCAGCAAGATAGA
Source organism: Cabassous unicinctus (assembly GCA_029593785.1). NCBI lineage: Eukaryota > Metazoa > Chordata > Mammalia > Cingulata > Chlamyphoridae > Cabassous > Cabassous unicinctus. The sequence continues at coordinate 75,755 of JAQZBX010001991.1, read as the reverse complement.
ATACATTCTGGGCCATAAAACAAATCTTAACAAATTTTAAAGAAATAGAAGTAATACAAATTATGCTTTGACCACAACGGAATTAAACTAGGAATCAAGAGCAAAAAGATATCTAGAAAATTCCCCAAAATACTTGGAGATTAAACAATACTCTTCTAAATAAAATTTGGGCCAAAAAAGAAGTCTCAAGAGAAAGTAAAATGTATATTTTGAACTAAATGTAAATGAAAATGCAATTTATGAAAATTAGTAGGATGCAGCCAAAGTCATGCTTAGATGAATTTGTAGAACAGAATGCAGATATTAGAAAAAAGGAAAGATTTAATATCAATAATCTATACTTCCATATTAGGAATCTTGAGAAAGAAGAGCAAATTAAATCTACAGTAAGAGGAAGAAAAGAAACAATAAAAATTATAGCATAAATCAATGGATTTGAAAGCAGGAAGTTAATAGGAAAAATTGATAAAACCAAAAGCTGGTACAAAGAAAACATCAATAACAAGGCAAACTTCTAGCCAGGTTAATCAGGAAAAAATGGAAGACATGCATTACTAATATCAGAATGAAAAAGAGGCCATCAAAACTGATACCCTGGATTTTAAAAAGATAATAAAAGGATATTATGAATGACTCCATGCCTACAATTTGATAACTTAAATAAAATGTACCAAGTCTTTAAACGCAGAGTCTATCAAAGCTCAAACAAGGAGAAAAGATAATCTGAACAGAGCTGTGTCTATTACAGAAAATAAATAAACAATAACCTACTAAAACAGAAATTGCATGGCCCAAATGGTTTCAGTGGTGAATTCTACCAATATTTAATGAAGAAATCATACCAATTCTCTACAATCTCTTCCAGTTAATTGAAAAGAAGGGAACATTTCTTAACTATGAGGCCAGGACTACCCAAATACCAAGACCTGGAGGAGACATCATCAAGAAGGAAAATTGCACACTAATATCTTTCATGAATCTAGATGCAAAAATCTTCAACAATATATTAGCAAATCGAACAAGACATTTCAATGAAGAAGACATACAAATAGCAAATAGGCACATGTAAAGAAGGTCAATATCATTAGCCATTAGGAAAATGCAACTTAAAACCACAAGGAGATCCACTTATCAGAATAGCTGAAATAAAAAATAGTGAGAAAACTGGGATTAATATGCTATTATGTAACATGGAAAGTAAAATGGCATAGGCAGTTGGGAAAAGTGTACACTTCTAATAAAACTAGATAGGCTTTCATCATCAACCCATCAATTACACTCTTGAGCATTTATCCCTGAGAAATAAAATCTTATGTTTACATGGAATTCTGTGCACAAATGTTCTTAGTAGCTTTATTTCTAATAACCCTGAACTGGAAATGATGCAAATGTCCTTTTTAAAAAAATTTATTGAAGTATATCATTCATACATGAACATACATAAACAATAAGTGTAGAGCAACAGTTGTGACCTTACAAAAACAAACATACATAACATCATACAGGGTTCTCATACCTCACCCTACCACCAATACCTTGCATTGTTAAACATTTTTAACTAATGGTTAAAGAGCATCCTCAAAATATTACTACTAACCAGAGTATTTCCCCCCAACCCACCCTATTGTTTTTATTTTTGTATCATTTTTACATGAACATATATAAACAATAAGTGTATAGTAAAAGTGTGAACTTACAAAGCAAACATTCATAACATCATACAAGGGTCCCATATATCAACCCTCCACCAACACCTTGCATTGTCAAGAGACATTTGTTACAAGTTATGAAAGAATATTGTCAAACTCTTACTGCTAATTATAGTCCTTATCTTACATATGGTGTATTTCCCCCCCAAACCACCCTATTATTATTTTTTAAATATATTTTTATGACAGAAGATGCAAACTTACAAAACAATCATGCACATGTGCAGAATTCCCAAACAACACACCTCTATCAACATACCACACCATGGTGGAACATTTGTTACACATTATGAGATAATATCATCTGATCATTACCAGGTCCACAGCATACAGTTGGCACACATTTTCCATACTCCTCCATTATCAGCACAGTACATCTTTGGCATATATGCAAGAATATTACATTATTACTGTTAACCACAGTCCATAGGTCACTCCAGTTGTGTTTTTCCCATGCCTCTCCACATTCCAACCACCTTGCATTAATGATGTACATCTGCTCTAGCACACAAAAGACACTGTTGCATCTGTATCATCAAACACAATTCTCATCCACCTCTGGGTTTACTGTGCTATTCAGGACCTAGATTATTCTCTAGCTTTCTGTCAATTGGCATTTACATGCCTAGACTGCCATTTTCAGCCACATCCCCATTTATAAGCCAGCTGATACTCAGTATAATGTGTTACCGTTAACTCTGTACATTTCCAAACTTTTACAGTAACGCTAATTAAAATTTCTACATACAATATCAGCCAAGGATCTTATATCCATCAAGATTGTCTTTCAAAAATGAGGGTGAATTTAGACTCTTCACACAGAAACAGAAACTGAGAGAGTTTGTAACCAAGGACCTGCTTTGCAGGAAATACTAAAGGGTGTCCTACAACCTTAAAAGAAAAGACAGGAGAGAGAGGCCTGGAAGAGAGTCCAGAAATGAAGATTATATCAATAAAAGTAACTAAAAGTATCAAAAGAGTGGTGAAAATAAAATATGACAGATAAAACCCAAATATTTAGGAATTAACTTAACCAAAGATGTAAAGCACTTGTATTCAGAAAACTACAACTCATTGTTAAAAGAAATTTTAAAAAGTCCTAAATAATTGGAAGAACATTTCATGCTTACAGATTGGAAGACTAAATATCATTATGACGTCAATTCTACTCAAATTGACATACAGATTCAATGTAATCCTGATAAAAATTCCACCAGCATTTTTTAAATAAATGAAAAACATGATTATCAAATTTATTTGGAAGGGCACGGGGTCCTGAATCATTTTAAAAAGGAAAAACGAAGTTGAAAGACTCTCATTTCTGGACTTTAAGTCATATTACCAAGCTACAGTGGTAAAAACAGCATGGCACTGGCATAAAGACAGACACACAGACCAATAGAACTGAATTAATGGTTCAAAAACAGATCCTCACATCTATGGTCCAGTGATTTTTGAATAGCCTGTCAAACCCACCCAGCTCAGGCAGAACAGTCCATTCAACAAATGGTGCTGAGAAACTGGATATCCATAGCAAAAGAAGGAAAGAGGACCCCATCTCACAGCTTACTCAAAAATTAACTCAAAATGAATAAACAACCTAAATATAAAAGCAAGAACCATAAAGCTTTAAATGAAAATGCAAATGACCTTTTAAAGGTGAATGTTTCAATAAAGTGTGGTATAGTCACACCATGGAACAGTACACAACAAGAAAAAGAAATAAATTATTGGTACATGCAATGACTTGGAAGGATCTCAATGGAATTATGTCGAGTTAAATAAAGCCAGTTTCTAAAGATTATGCACGTATGCTTCCATTTATATAACATTCTGAAAACAAAAATATAGAGATGGAGAAGTGATTAGTGGTTGTAGGAGTCCAGGGATGGGAAGAGAAGAGAAGGGAGTGGCTGATGCTATAAAAGGATAGTACAAATGCTATGGAATGCGTTGACTAAAACAATAAGAATTTATTGGTTCAAGGTTTTGGGGCTAGGAGAAGTCCAAAATTGAGATGACAGCAGGGTGATGCTTTCTCCCAGAAAATGGCAGTGTTCTGGAGTTTGCTGTTGGTGATCTTTTGTCCTTGGATTTTCTGTCACATGGCAATGCACATGGTAGCCTCTCTTGGCTTCTCTCTCCATCTGACTTTCACTCTGGCTATAAAGGACTCCAGCAATCTGGATTAAAGCCCAACCTAATTTTGTGGGGCCACATCTTATTCAAAGTAACATGTTGAAGAGATCTTATTTACAAAAATGTCCACACCCCTTCAGACTATGTCCAAACTCTGATACAAAATTCAATCCACTACAGATGGCCCTCTGGACTCCAAAAAGATATGTTCTTTCCATAGCACATTATGTTCTTTCCATCATAACATCCCCCAAACCATAAGTCATTTCACTAAGAATGCCAAGTACAAAGTCTCATCAAAGTCATTTAATGGTGTGATCTGTCCTGGAGCACAAGTCCCCTCTGCCTGTGGATGTGCGAAACTTAGAAAATAATTTATATGCTTCCAATATTCAATAGTGGAACAGTCATAGGATAAACATTCCCTCTCCAGAAGGAAGAATTTGGAATGAAACCTGGTCATGGGTCCCCAAAAATTCTGAAACTCAGTAAGAAGAATGCTATTAAATTTCAAGGCCTGATAGTTATGTATATATTGATAGTTTGTACTCAGGACCGGATGGAATGGTAGCCCCAACCCTTCCAAGCACTTTCAAAGTGGCCATGCCTTTCCTGAATACTAAGGTAAAGGCCCCACCATCTCCAAGCATTGGGATGGCATTACTTTCCTCATACAATGGGGTGAAAGGCCTGCCCTTTCCATATACATAGGTGGGTGCATTCTCTTAGTCGAGGTGATCTCTTAATTCTAGACCTCGGCTTCCAGGGTTCTGCCCTTGAAGGCATTCTTCCTTCAATTTGTTTCTTCTCTATTCCTTTAGACCAGGCTTCAGTGGTTCTGCTCATAAAAACATCAGAGAAACATTGTTTTCTGCAGTTCACAGGGGTTAAAATCTACAGACACAGGGTTTTTCACTGAAGTGGCTGACTGGATCCATTTTCTGTTAAACCCTGATATGGAGCACCATTCTCCAAGGACTCACTTTCTAGATGTTTATAAAGCTGCTTCTGGCCCTAGTCTCAGAGCACACTATCTGGATAGGTGGAGAATTTTCCAAATAATCAATTTCTGGTTTCTTTGTGCTTAAGAATTCAATTCTCAGCTTATTCCTTTCTACTTGCACTTACCAAAAGCAGCCAGGAGGAGCCAGACTGCACCTTCCACACCTGGCTTTGAAATCTTCTCAGCTAAATATTGAAGTCCATTGCTTAAAAGTTTCCCTTTTATATTTAGTTCATATTATTGAGACCATGCAATATTTGAGTATAGGTTATTAGGAAATAAGAGGAGGACTGAGAGGGACTACTGATGCTTAATGCATGTAGAAGTTTTAATCAACTTTTTAAAAGTGTGGAAATGGATAGAATTGATGGTAACACATTATAGTGAGTAGCAGCTGGTTTATAAATGGGATTGTGGGTGAAAAGGGTAGTTTAGGGATGTAAATGTCAGTTGAAAGAAAGCTAGAGAATAATCTAGGGACTGAATAACTCAGTGAACCCAGAGGTGGATGAGAATTGTGGTTAATGGTACAGATGCAAGAGTGTTCTTCTGTGAGCTAGAGCAGATGTACATCACTATTGCAGAATGGAATGGTGGGAATGTGGAGAAGCATTGGAAAAATACACTCGAATTGACCTATGGACTGTAGTTAACAGCAATACTGTAATATATATTTGCATCAATGCCAAAGATGTACTGTGTTGATGATGGGGGATGGTTATGGAAAAAGTGTGCCAAATTTACGCTATGGACCATGATTGGTGGTAATAGTCTAATGACATTATCTCATACTCTGTAACAAATGTTCCAGCACAGTGTGGTGTGTTGGTGAAGGGGTGTTATATGGGAATTCTATACATGCGCATGATTGTTTTGTAATTTCACAACTTCTGTGATAAAAATATATTAAAAAATGATAGGGTGGATTGGGGAAAAATACATCAAATGTAAGATATGTACTATAGTTAGTAGTAATATTTTGATGATGCTCCTGCATAGTTTGTAAGAAATGTTTCACAACAATGCAAGGTGTTGGTGGAGGTGTGATGTATGCGTCCCCTGTAGGATGTGATGCATGTTTATTTTGTAAGTTCACAAGTTTACTATACACTTATTTTTTTATGTATGTATATGCACGAATGATATGCTTCAATAAAAAAATATATATTTTTAAAAAGTTCCCCTTTCAATCTGACATCGAAACACAATTTTGCCAAGTTCTTCTCCTCTTTCTGACAAGAAATTGCCTTTCTTCCAATTTTCAATAAATCATTCATCATTTTCTTCTAAGGCGCTATTGGAAGTACCTTTACCATCTATATTTCTACCAATAGTCTTTTCAAAGAAATCTAGGCTTTCTCTGTCAAGCACCTCACAATTCTTCCAGCCTGTACCTATTACCCAATCTCAAAGCCATTTCCACATTTTTAGGTGCTTGTAATAGCAGCACATACTGAATCTGTATAATTCACGGTTTTCCAGGTTAACAAAACAGACAGGAGGAGATTCAGACAAACACACACGCACACACACACATATGCACAAACACACAAACATACATGTAAGAATATGCACATTTATATAAGGTGAATATTATTAGATTTATTATACTAATTAGCTCAAATAACTGTGGGGTTTGGCAAATCTGAATTCTTTAGGGTAGGCTGCAAGTTGGGAACTATGATGAAGATTTCAATAAGTTCCCCAAGAGAAGCTGGGCTGCTAAAGTAGAGATAAAAGTTCTTCTTTCTGACTGCTGAAATGATCCGTTCTCCCTTTAAGGACTTCAATTGACTGGACAACACTTGTCTCATAGCTGAAGGCAATCTTTTTTTGATTGTAGATGTCATCAGCCATAGATGTACTCCACTAACTGATTATTTAAATCCGCAAAATGCAATCACGGTAACAATCAGGCCAGTGCTTGCTCACCCAAACAACTGGATACTATAACCTAGTCAAATTGATGCTAGAACTTAACCATCATATTGCCCTAATTTATTTGTGCTTTGTAAACAATTCATGAACCACCAGGTCCCGTATCTGTTTAGTCTTTATCCCATAAATGATGGGGTTCAGCATAGGTGGTGCCAGAATGCAGACATTGGCCAGTAAGATGTGGATATGAGGTGGAATTTGGCGTCCAAACCGCTGAGTAAGTGGTGTGAAAATTCCAGGCACATAAAACAGAATAATGACACAGATGTGTGAGCCACATGTATTGAGAGCTTTGTGGCGAGCATCTTGTGAAGGGATGTGGAAGACAGCACAGAGAATTAGCACATAGGAAACAAATATTAGCAGAACATCTAAGACCACTGTTGACATGAGAATGAAAAAGCCATACCAGATGTTCACTCGAATGTCATTACAAGCATATTTGGCCAAGCCAATGTGTTCACAAAAAGTGTGTGGAATGATATTATTTTGGCAGAAAGTCAGTCTTTTCAGAAGAAATATCATGGGGAAAATTGCACCAAAACTTCTCAGAAAGATCATTACTCCAATTTTCCCAATCAGGACATTTGTAAGAATAGTGGTGTATCTCAGCGGGTAGCATATGGCAATGTAGCGGTCAAACGCCATCACCAGCAAGATCCCTGACTCAGAGATGAAGGTGGAAGAGATGAAGAATACCTGAGTGATGCAGCGATCCAGAGAAATGTCCCCAGCATGGAACCAGAAGATGGCCAAGGCCTGAGGCACTGTGCATGTTGAGAAGACAATGTCTGCTCCTCCCAGCATGCAGAGAAAGAAGTACATAGGTTCGTGAAGACTGCTCTTTGTGAGGATAATGAAGATGAGCAGGCTGTTCCCTAGCAGTGCGATGACATAGGAAGTTAGGAAGGGGATGGAAATCCACATGTGCTGGTCCTCAAGACCGGGTATGCCCAGCAAGTGGAAGACTGTGTGGCTGAACCCAGTGTGGTTTAAGGTAGTCATGCCTGGAGCAGATGCCCAAGGACCTCACCTTCTGTTCACAGTGACAAAGGAAAATACAGTTTTATTCTTCATAAGTCATTAGGAACTTTTGGCATATGACACTCTGTCCATCAAGTTTGAACATGAAAATTATAAGGTACATACAAAGATGAAAAAGATATTGTCCTTGACTTTTAATCAGTGCCAATCTAATTAAAAGACATGCATATACCAACTTATCAGATATTATTGCTTATGTTTTTGGTACAAAAGTTGTTATCATTACACATGAACACTTAGGTATGTCTGGTAAGACTATATCACGATGATACTTGAACTTGACCTTGAAATTGAATTGTTGATCATAAAATGTGAATGACAAGAAAGGAAAGCAGTGTAAGGAAAGGTGGGAAAACAGATCAATATACAATATGTTTCTGAATCATTTTTAGCTGACTGTGACTCGTGCATAGGGATGGTTGGAGAGAGACAGGGGACGTGGTTGTCCAGGCAGATATGAGGTAATTGTGAAAGGCATGGTCACAATTTTACACTTTGATTTCATCCTTTACACAGGGAGCAGTCATCAGGTGATCCAAAGCCTGCATTTTAGAATAGTTACTCTAGTTTAGAAAGATTTTCTGTGGAGGTTTATTATAACAGCAATTGACAGAAGAGACCTAAATACCTCATGGTATTCCAAGGATGGAATGGATGTGAGCATAATATAGTCACAGGGGAAGTAAACCAATAGGTATTAAGCATCTGCTTTATTCCACCAACTGTAGTGAACATACTGCAGGAGGCAGTTTATGTATTTTTGCATTCATGGGATGGCTCTGTATTTTAGGAAGTGGATTTTATCTATATTTCACAATTAAGGAAAGTGAGACTCAGATAATTTGAATCACTTTCTGAATGCCACAAGCCAATAATCACTGTGGATCAGATCTGAAATTTCTCTGACTTTACCAAATAGAGTTTTCTCACCTATGAAAGGGTCAAGAGACCTTTAGGAGATACCATTGACAGGGCCTGTGTGCCTGAGTTGAGGCACTCCTGGTGTTTTTACCTTAGGGAACTAAGTTTAGAAGTTTCCTTGAAGTATTTGATTTTTGAAGCATTCTTCACTCGATGGAAATTTATATGGAGTTTCATTATTTCCGTCCTGGCATACTTTCCTTCCTTCATTAACTAAATCATTCTGCAAGCATATTTTGAGCAGTGACAGTGTTTTAGCCATGGGCCTGAGTACTAATTGGGTTTATGCTTTGAAAGGGAGATGATATATAAGCAGGTAGGCTTAGTAAAATATTCCAGGTGGAGTGGGTTCAGGGGGCATCGTCTGTAAAGAGAGCCATGTCCAAGCCCCTTTTCATTGGAATGAAAAAATGGAGACAAACAATTATACTCTCCTCTTTCTGGGATTTCTGAGCATGTTAAAGGAAAGAGTATCTTAAAATATCGAGCTAAGTAGGTAAGATATATCTGATTCTCATTAATATTATATTTATCACTCTAGTTTCCCTATCCTTGTGCCATGAATTTTCCTTTTGGAGTGGAAAATCTCCTAGTACCATCCTCTGAGTGCTGGTAGTAATTGTCCTGCCATTATAGTCCCTGGTCAAGGGAGTACAGTCAGCTGGCCTTGGGACAGAGAATTGTCTCATGTACAGCAAGCAGCCTCTCTGTGAGAAAGTTGTCCCCAGTGAGGGCAACCTTCCTCCAGCAGGGAATTTAATAAAAGAAGTTGATTAGTATGGCACTGGGGTAAAGGGGGCAGTCATCCCCCCACAGACTTGTTGAAGAAAGAATAACGGCCAGAAGGAAAATGCCAGAAAAGACAAAGATAAACAAAGACAGGAATTCAGTGAAGAGCAGATTACAGAAGCTCTTGATGGCTAATAGTTTTGGGAAAGAGAGTAACTGGGGATCTAAAAAAATATATATATATTTTTATTTATTTTTGTTAATAATCAGAGTCAGTGAGGAGTGTGGGGAGTTCATGGATTGGGGATTTGCCTCTTGGACTGATTGATGAATTCAAGTTCATCCTAAAAGCCCCACTCAAGTTCCACCTCCATCATAAAATATCTTTTCATATCACCTGAGTTTCCTTGTCACCTCCACCTACACTCCTCCAGTGACTTACTTTGGACACAGATCCCTGTCTTTCTGAGGGCTCCCCTCATATTTTGCCAAGCAGTGTCTGCAGTTTTAGGCAGTATGTTTCTGTTTCTCATGCTCAGTCTAATTATTTAGGCACCTCTCATTTATTGGATTTTTTAAAAAAATTTAAATTCCATCAGTATCTTTCATCTAGGCATATCTCCTCAAAATCCCTTCCCAGATCTCATTGTCCTCATCTGATATAACAGATGAAATTTGTGCCTCTAGTCTTTACTATTCTTTGCATATATCAGCATGATTCACCAAATATAGTTTTCCCACCTGTGAAAGAAGATATAATATCATTTATTGATACATATATCAATATGCTTCAAGAACTCTGCCACCTCTGGCTATATAGGAAAATAACAGCAGCCCAGTCCATACCTTGATCTAGGAAGCAACCAGCCCACACATGTCTAATTCACACACTAACCTTAGACTGATCCTTCTGGAATAAACATTAGATGGGTGATGTGGACAATCTTCTTGGGGACTCGAAAGCTTCACTATTTATCCGTTTCATTAGAGCTCTTGAGAGAAGCTCTTATACTATGGGCTCCAGGGACAGAGCTGTCTCCAACCACTTTGCCTTCTTTCCAAATAGGCGGTGTCCCTATGACATTTCCCACCCTAAGCACGTCTTCCTGAGTCATTTCCCCCTTGTTTCGCTCTAGATGCTCTGATACAAAAGCCTCTTCGCTTAACGGAGCCTTACTATTGGACTATTGTAATGACTAGTAAGCACATTTTCAACAGGAATATTAGTGGAGAAGCTTACTATGTAAAAATGATTTTTAAAGTTTTGTTCTTCATGAAAAGAATTGCATTGAAGCAATATTTATCACTAAGGCTTTCAAAACATTCAAATTTTAGAGTAAAAATTAATGATTTTTAACTCTGTTGCCTAAGGTTATAAATCGTACATGCAGAACACTTTGCAGAACACATAGGAGTCATGATGAGTTTGGACATATTTGCATTTTATGTGCCTGCCTCCTTTGTCTGTGTTCAAGATATTTTCTTTGTCTTTATTTTTGCGATGTGCCCAGGATGGTTTTCATAATCTTTATCCTCCCTGAAGTTCACTAAGTTTTTTAACCTATTTGTCTATGCTTTTCACTTAATTTGGAAAGTTTTAGTGCTTATTCTATCTAACAAGTTTTCCTTTTCCTTTCTCTCTCATTTCATTTTGAGAACCCAGTTACGTAAATGTTAGACCTTTACATTGTTTCACATTACTTATGTGGATCACTTCATTTTTTCCTATCCTTTTCTCTCTCTTCTTTAGATTGTATAATTCTATTGTTAGAACATCAAATAGACTAGCATTTTCTCAGTCATCTCCTTACTGCTATTGAGACCATCCACTGAAATATTTAATTTTGATAATGCATTTATCAATTTTATAAATTCCATTCAGATATTTTTAATATTTCTAAATGTAAGCTGTTATTTCATATTCATATCTTTCAATACCTTATGAACATATTTCCTTTTCTCACTGAGAGTATTATAATATTGCTTTAAAAGCCTTTTCCTAATTTCAACATCTGGGTTCTTTCAGGATTGGTCTTTGTAGATTGCCCCATCTCTTTAATTTGGGCAAAATTTTCCTGGTTATTCGTAAATCTAGTAATTTCTGATGAGGCAATGGAGATATGATATGTTGTGGAGACTCTGGGTTCTGTTTCATTCCTCCAAAGTGTGATATAATCTTTTAAAGAAAGAATTACCTTGACTGCAATCAAAATGCAAATTGTATTTCTTGGTAGTCAGTTCAAATTTCAGTTCAGATCTTTTTTCTTTAGAGGAATTTCTTATAGTCTGCACTGTGTTTTCATGGTTCAGATTTCAGCCAGAGATATAGGCAGATTTCAGACACAATATTTGGGATGCCCTCTCCCTGGATGTCTCCTTTCTTGGATGTTCTCCTAACTTTCCAATGGCCATGGTTGCACCAAACTCTGTCCTCTTTGTTCATCAGAAACAACTGCAGGTTTTGTGTCAGAGTATTAGCTACCTAATACTGAGTCTTGCACTTAAGTTAAAGTAATAAAAAAGGTACACTCAATTTCATACCGTATTCATTCTTCCAAGTGATAATTCCCCTCCATAATCTGCTGCTCTGGTTTGCTCTCTAGAGTTTTCAGGTAGTTGTATTTTGTTATATGTCCAAAGGTTACACTTGCTGCTTGTGAGAGGACCTGTCTGATATAGCATACACAGCAATGCCAAGAGAGTAACTTGTATTGTTATTCACTTTGAAGCTTAAATTATTCCAGGTTTCATGAGTGGCTTTTTTTCCCTCTTGAAATAACCACATCAGTTTTTGAACCCCTCCTAGTTTCTGGAACAATATATCATACCCCAGTCTGATCTTCTATTGTCCATGACCTGACCTGGGAGAATCTATTTCTCCATGTAGCTTTTGTTCCTTTTAGTGAGGAATGACAATGTCTAGAAGCCAGGCATTGACTTCTTTCTAGCTATGAAAGTCTTAAACGGCATCATGAAGTCTAGAAGTTTCATCTCAGCACAGTAAAGAAGACAAGGAGAGAGTTTACTCTAGGCTACCTTTCCAGCAATATTTCCCATTTCATCTTCCATAATTGTTCCTCAGAGTCAGCACATAATTCACCTCTCACCTCTCCATGTTCATGTCGTGGTCCTCCACACCTCAGAGTCCTGTTCTTGTTGATTTTCCTCCAAGAATTTCACTTTCATTGACTGGTGAATTTTGAGTCATCCCTCAAAACCCTCTGAAATCTTACCTCCTTTGTGAAACCTGCTTTAATTGTCCTGCACACTGGATAATTTAGACAAATTTACTGATGAGAAAATAAAATGTTCACCATTCCTCTTTCATAAAATTTACTTTTTAGTCAAGCAGGTGTACTGTAAAATTACATGACATAGTAGAAATAAAGTGGTTACAAAAATAATCTGTTTTTACAACATGGAGATAGTCAATATTATTTTAGAAAGATTGCTGTATATTTTCTATTGTGTGTGTGCACATATGTGTGTGTGCAGGTGAAAATACGTTAAAGTTGGGTCATATTTCACCCACTATTCTGTAATGTACCTTTCTCACTTAGCAATGTAATTTGTGCATATTCTCATGCCAAAATTATAGATCTCTGCTAGCATTTTTATCAGCTCCATTGTATTCATACAAGGATGTACCATATATAATTTAGCCAAGTATATCCTTTAAAAAAAAAAGAATAGAAAAAAAATTGTACTTAATGAAAAAGATAAAGAAGCCATATCAATAAATGATAGAAAACTTTAATTTCTTTATATTTATATCTTTTTGACATATATGAAACCACAATTTTTCCCACATAGATTTATGATATAAGTATTAATTCTATTTTTATACATAATTTTTTTTGATATTTTAAAAGAAGATTTAGATTACGTAAATGTTACATCAAAAATATAGGGGGTTCACATATACCTTACCATCTCCCCCTCCCACACTTTCCTCCACTAACAACATGTTTCATTAGTGTGGTACATTTGTTGCAATTGATGAACACATATGGAAGCATTGTTTCTAACCATGGTCTATAGTTTAAATTATGGTTACATCTTGCACTGCAGAATTTTGTAGGTTTTGACAAAATGTGTAATGGCCTGTATCCATGATTGCAATGTCATGCAGAACAATTTCAGTGTCCCCTAAATGCCCCATTTACATCTATTCTTCCCTTTCCTTCCCCTCAGAAACTCTAATGACCACTGCCTTTATATCAATGTTACAAGTCCTTCAGTCACTAAAATAATAATGTCTATTTTAGTCCATAGTTGTATTCACCCCTTATGTTTGTTTGTTCCTCAATCTTGCGATTTTGGGATGGTGATGCCCACTCTGCTTCTGATTGGGAGAGGGCTTCGTTCCCATGGGGCAGATGGATGGAACTGTCTTCCTTTCAGTTGTAGATACTCTCTGTTTTTTTTGGATAGCGTTTGTCCATCATTATCCCTTTGTTAGCTTTCCTGAGTCCAAAGAACTGGACAGTAGGTGTTGTCTGCAACTCTGCTGAGATTCAGGGCTCAACTAGCATATAAACAGCTGGAAGATTTAAGTCTGTGGGACATATATTTAATGGGTATAGTGTTAATTATAAGTTCAAATAAAAGGGGCAGAAGAACCATAAACATAATTTTTGATGGCTGAAAAAAATGCAAATATGCCTATTTATGGAAAAACATAGTTCACTGATATGTTATCATTCTTATTCACATTTAGTATATTTCAGAATTTTCACTTTTCAAAAAAATAATGCTTTTTGACAATATTTCATCATTGTGTCTGTCCTCTAATTTTCATTATATAGAAATCCTTAAATTTTATGGAATCAGATTACTAGTCTTTCCTTTGTGTGTTACTCATGTATTTATTATATAAGTGTTTTAAATTCACTCAAGAATTTTTTCTTCTACTTCTTTTAGCTTTTCAAAGTTTATACTTATTATTTCAAAAATATGTGTTAATTACAAAGTGCAATTAATGAAGTAATGACCAATAATCATGTGTAAAGAACATAATAGCTCATCAATAGAAAACATTTTGTCATTTAAGCTTATTTTCATATATTATATACTGTGTAAGTATTCTATGCCTTAATAAATTTAATGTTATATAGGAATTATTTTTCTTTGGCATAAAAACATTCTCTAAGTATTAAATTTTTTTTTTAAAGATTTATTTATTTATCCCCCCCTTGCTGCTTGTGTTTGCAGTGTCCTTTTGCTGTGTGTTTTTTCCGTGTCTGCTTATCTCCCCCTTGCTGTGAGGTCTTGCTGCATCAGCCCACCGCGCCGCGCAGGCTGGCCTCCCCTCACAAGGAGGCCCCAGGAAGCGAACCCGGGGCCTCCCATATGGTAAATGGGAGCTCTCTCGATTGAGCCAGACCCGCTTCCCTAAATATTAAATTTAACAATTTCATAATATGCTCTTAGATGGATATTCTGTGTTTTAGTGAAGTGTAATGGACACTTGTTGAATATTTACTTAAAAATGATTGATAGTATAAGTAGAACTAATGTGAACATAAGCATTTATAAAACCTTACAATATTTTATGTTCTTTTGCCACATACAGGGATGATTCTGTATATAAGTGTGACTGCATTTTGTCCAGATTGCATATGTGTTTTTTTGCGCACAAAAGTTAAGAAAACACACCTTGTATAAATTCTAGTAATTCATGTTTTCCAAAAATTGAAAAGAATCAGATAGCATTGTGCAAAAGTAAGATCTGCCATTTTGAATTAAGTTATATATTTGTTGCTTGTAAAGATATAATTCACATACAGAAAATTTCACCCTTTTTAGTTTACAGCTCTTGAGTTTCAACACATACAATCATGTAGCTACTGCCACAAAAAATGATAAAGAACTGTTCCCTCACCCCCTAAAAACACCCCTGACTTCATTGTAGTCTATTGTTCCTACCATCCCTCATAGCATACCTGTTTTCTGTCCCTACGTTTTTACCTTGACAGCATATTCTACAAACGGAACCATATAGTACGTAGTCTTTTGAGTCTGGCTTATTTTATTCAGCATAATGCGTTAAAGAATCATCCACGTTGTTGTGTGTATTAGCAGTTCATTCTTTTTCATTGCTGAGCAGCGAGTTTTCCATTGTTTGGATGTACTAGTTGAAGATCATCTGGGCTGTTCACAGGTTTTGGTGATTACAAATAAAGCTATTAAAAATTAATATAAAGTTTCGAGTAAACATAAATTGTCATTTCATTTAGCTAAAAATGTAGATGTGGGATTGCTCTATCATTGGATAAGTGCATGCTTAATGTCATGAGAAATTGCCAAACTTATTTCCAAATTGGTTGTACCATTTTACATTTCCACCAATATGAATGAGAGTTGCAATTGCTCCACTTCCTCACCAGAACTTCGTATTGTCGTTTAACATTTTTTAAGCATTTTTAAAAAATGAGCATAAAAGAGGTGTGTAGAGATACATCATTGTGTTTTTATTTTGCATTTCCATAATGACTAATGATATTGAGCCTCTTTTCATGAAATTATTCACCTCATGTACGTCTTTGGTGATGTGTGTGTTCAAATCATTTGACCATTTTTTATTGGATTACTTTCTTTCAAATTATTGAATTTTGGTTAGTCCTTTATTCTGGATACAAATCTTTTATCTGAAATGTAATTTATGTTTATTTTCTTCCATTCTCTCCCTTGTCTTTCCATTCTCTTAATAATGTCTTTCAAAGAGCAGAGGTTCGTAATTTTGATGATGCTCTACTTTTTAATTCTTTCTTTTATAGATCATGTTTCTGGTATTCTATCTAAGACAGCTTTGCCTAATCCAAGGTCACAAAGATGTTATTCTGTGTTTTATAGTTTCATGCTTACTTTCAGGTCGATGATCCATTTTGAGTTAGGGTGCTGGTATGGATTGAAGCTCATTATTTTGCATATGGATATCCATTTCATGGTATTTGCTTGAGCAGCCTAGGAGCCTGAACAGAGGGTGATATACAAAAAATAATAGAAGTGGTTACTTCCCTTCTAGAAATCAAATTTTGAGGTGAGGAGAATAGAACAAAGAGGGAGAGGGAAATAATGATTATGTGCATTTATTGTATGCTAGGTCCCAAGACACTGAATAAATTCAAAGATGCTGGTAGTCTTTTGTAAATCTGTATACTCCTTCACCTCTTTGATCTCTGGACATCTCAACCTTAGTTCTCCACCTATCCACCACCTGTTAGAGGGTCCTGGCAATTTTATTAGTTCAGGAAAGGTCTCTTTCCCTTGACCCATTTCACAGATTAGGAAATTATAATTAGTAAGTTTAGAAAAGCTTCATAACCCAGCTGTATTCCTTAGAACTCTAACAAGATGGTTGAACCTCAAGTTCCTGTTCTGGAAAATAGTGGATGGCAATACCTACTGTCCTGTTTTGTTAGACACAGTTAATAGAGTGCCGAAGACAATGTTTTTACATCAGTGGCTTACATTAAGAAAGTATTTAAAAAGTTGCTTTCTTTTCTGACCTATTTCACTCTGATAATAATCGATGACTACATCAATTCTTAAGGCAACAATTTCATCGTCATGACAATTAAAGTCTTTGTAGGCTTTCTCTCTTCCAATCTATCATCCACTTAATTGCCAGATATATATGTCCAGAATGTTTTCCAGCTTCTAAACTCATTATGGTTGACCATTTTCCCCAAAGAATAAGTTCAGGCTCCTTAATTTGTATTCAGTGTGAATCTATTTTGCTGCCATCTAGTCTCCAGTTGTCTAAATTGGACAATGCTAAGTTTGGTTAAAAAGACAGTTTTCGGCTGCCTTAAATTATGACATAGAAAATTTTATTTCTTAAACTATTGACATCCATCTATTGATATCCCACACTGTCTTCAAAGGTAAGGTCAGAGTGGAATTAGCTCTTGAAACCATCACAAATACAGAATGACTTTCTCTTTCCCTAGTACTCCTGTATTCATTTTATTGGTACCACTAAGATAGTAATTTAACTATTTAATAATAATTTATTTTCTTTAGTTGATAAATGGCTGTCTTGTTTTTGAGATTAAAACTTCATCATGTAAAAAATATCTTATTTAACTTTTTATACAACATAGCTCCTGGCATCCTCAGGATGAAATGGAATCAGGAAAGGGTCAAAAGCTCCTGATGACATCAAAGAAAATCTTTGAATGTAATCTGCATGTTCCTTCCTCTGGAAAGAGTTAGTGGAGAACCAGGTGTTCTCCCAGTCATGACTACCTTAAACCATATGGGGTCTGCTCCCCTGCCTTCCACTTGCTGTGCAATCCTGGCCTTGAGGACCAGCATGTAGATTTCCATCCCCTTCTTTACTTCCTATATCATCACCCAGCTTGGGAACAGCCTGCTCATCTTCATTATCCTCACAAAATGCAGCCTTCATGAACCCATGCTCTGCATGCTGGTCAGAGCTGACTTTGTCCTCTCGACATTCACAGTGTCTCAGGCCTTGGGCATCTTCTGGTTCCATGCTGGGGAGATTTCCCTGGATTGCTGCATCACTCAGGTCTTCTCTATCTCTTCCACCTTCATCTTTGAGTCAGGGATCTTGGTGGTAATGGCATTTGATTGCTGCATTGCCATGTGCTACCCACTGGGATACATCACTATTCTTACACATGCCCTGATAGGGAAAATTGGAGTAATGATCTTTCTGAGAAGTTATGGTACATTTCCCCCCATAATATTTGTTTTGAAAACATTGACATTCTACAAAAGTAACATCCTTCTGAACACTGGTTGTATTCATATTGTCTTGGCCCATGTTTCCTGTGATGACATCTGGTTATGGGATTTTTGTCCTAATGTCAACCTTGGTATTAGATGTTCTACTAATTTTTGTTTCCTATATGCTGTCCTCAGCATGCCTTCCCGAGATGCCCACCACAAAGCTCTCAACACATGTGGCTGTGTTATCATTCTCTTTTATGGGCCTGAAATCTTTTCTGTCCTCATTCAGTGGTTTGGACATCACATCTCACCCCATAATCATGTCATGCTGACCATTGTCTATATTCTGCTTCCACCTAGGGTAATCTCATCATGTATGGGATAATAACCAAACAGATCTGGACCAGGGGGTTCATGTGTTCTTTACAAAACAAAAATGACTGTGATCTTGGAAAGTAATATTCTGCTTCTCTCAGTAATTCTCTCCATGCTTGAGCTTACCTTCCAGCATCAGGATGTGGGAAAGTGCAGCTTAGATTCTAGTCAAATTGCTACGTGTTACAGTGTCCCTAGAGCCATTTTCTTCAGGGAGGTTTTGGTGCATGTTTCTTTCAGGTCTTTAATCAGTCATTAGATACCTGTGTCTTGGTTTTCTCATCCAGAGAGTTGAGAACCAGATCAATCCACCTTGTAGAATGAGTTCGACTGGAAACAGCAGCTTTTCCTGGATAATTGCTGAACAATTCTTTTCTGATGTCTTTTAAGCTTTATATGGCTGTACTTGTTTTAATTCTTTCATTAGGAAATTTTCTCCAGTCATTCTCCACTCTGTCTTTTGTTTCATCAATATTTTGTTTTGTAGACATCTCTTTACAAAAATCGCTTATATCTTATAATTCATGCATATATTTGCCATCAATATAATTTTAGCATAACTTGCTTTATTAATGTATGTATATATTTTGCTTCTCTCTCAAGAACACAAAATACTGCAAAAGTTTTTAAGGCTTCTATTCATGATATTCTTAATTATATTGTCAATTGTTTGCAAGTATATGTTCAATAATAGTCCATTTGGCTAAAATACAGTATATGACATAAAATTTAAGCAATTTTAAAGTAAAATTTACTTTGGTCTATAAAAAGTTATTTCTTTTTCTTTTTTTTTTTAAATTTTATTTGTAAAATGATATATAAATACATATGCATATATGTGCATCTGCCCACATAAATGTCATTTGTTATATATATATACACATTTTTTTCAAGGTGCCCAGATTACCCAAATATTACTCAGAAACTACAGGGATTCCCATGCTCCCCACCGCCCATCTTTTTCTTTTAAATAGAGGTGAGAGTCACATAACAGAAAATTAAACCAATTTTAAAGTGAACATTTCCTTGCTGGAGGAGAGTCCTGCTTCAATGTTGGTGGCTGCTGACTGATCAGGGTGGTGGTTGCTGAAGGTTGGGATGGCTGTAGCAATTTCTTAAAATAATACAACAAAGAAGTTTGCTACATCTATTGGCTATTCCCTTTCACAAAATATTTTTCTGTAGCTTGTGATACTGGTTGATAGCATTTTTTCCCACAGTAGAACTTCTTTCAAAATTGGAGTAAGTCCTCTCAAACCCTGGCACTGCTTTATCAACTAAGTTGATGGGGTGTAATATTCTATAATATTTTATTGTCATTTCAACAATGTTCACAGTGTCTTCACCAGGCGTAGATTACATTTCAAGAAAGCAATCCCTTTGTTCATCCATAAGGAGCAATTCCTCATCCATTAAATTTTTTCATGAGAGGAGCAGATGTAGCTCAGTGGTTGAGTGCCTGCTTCACATATACAAGGTCTTGGGGTGTGGGGGGGTTCAATCCCCAGTACCTACCAAAAAAAAGTTTTATCATGAGATTGCAGCAATTCAGTCACATCTTTGGACTCCACTTTTAATTCTAGTTCTCTTGCTATTTCCAACACATTAAGAATTCTTCAACTGAAGTCTTGAACCTCTCAAAATCATCCATGAGGTTAGAAACAACTTATTCCACCCTTTTGCTAATGTTGATATTTTGACCTCCCATGAAACACAAATGTTGTTAATGGCATCTAGAATGGTGGAACTTTTCCAAAAAGTATTCAACTTACTTTGCCCAGATCCATCAGAGGAATCACTGTCTATGTTAGCTATTGCCTTATGAAATGTACTTATTAATTAATAAGACTTGAAAGTCAAAATGACTCCTTAATCCATGGGCTTCAGGATGGATGTTGTGTTAGCAGACATGAAAATACTGTGAATCTCATTGTACATCTCCATCCGAGGTCTGGGGTGACCAGATGTATTGCCAATGAGCAGTAATATTTTGTAAGGAATCTTTTTTTCTGAGAAGTAGATCTCATCAGTAGGCTTAAAATATTCAATAAACCATGTTGTGAATAGATGTGCTGTCATCCAGGCGTTATTGTTTCATTTATAGAGCACAAGCAGAATAGATGTAGCATAACTCTTGAGGGCCCTGAGATTTTCAGAATGGTAAAAGCATTCGGTTTCTCCTTCAAGTCACCAGCTGCATTAGCCCCTAATAGGAGAGTTAGCCTGTCCTTTGAAACTTTGAAACCAGGCATTGACTTCTTTCTAGCTATGAAAATTCTAAACGGCATCTTGTTCCAATAGAAGTCTGTTTCATCTACATTGAATGGCTGTTATTTAGTGTAGCCACCTTCATTAATTATTTTTGCTATACCTTCTGGGCAACTTACTGCAGCATTTGCTGCTTCAACTTGCACTTTGATGTTATGGAGAAGGTGTCTTTCCTTAATCCTTATTAACCAACATCTGCTAGATTCAAACTATTCCTCTGCTGTTTCCCAGCCTTCATAGAATTGAAAAGAGTTAGTACCTTGTTCTGGTTTAGGCTTTGGCTTATCAGAATGTTGTCGCTGGTTTCATCTTCTATCCAGACTCCTAAAACTTTGTCCAATAAAGTGGTTTTGCTTTCTTAAGATTTGTGTATTCACTGGAGAAACACTTTAAATTTCCTTCAAGAACTTTTCCCCCTTTGCATTCAAAACTTAGCTAACTGGCACCAAGAGACCTATTTTTCAGTCTGTCTTGGCTTTGACATACCTTCCTCACTAAGCTTAATCATTTCTAGCTTTTGATTTAAAGTGAGAGACTTGAGACTCTTCCTTTGAACAGTTAAAGGCTGTTGTAGGGTTATTAATTGGCGTAACTTGCATATTGTTATGTCTCAGCAAACAAGGAGGCCCAAGAAGAGGGAGTGAGATGGGGAACAGGTAGTTAGTGAAGAAGTCAGAACACACACAGCACTTATCAATTGAGTTCTGTCTTATATGTGTATGGTTCATGGTGCCACAAAGCAATTGCAATAGTAACATCAAAGATCACAGATCATCATATCAGATATAATAATAATGAAAACATTTGGTAAATTCTGAAAATTACCAAAATAAGGTACAGAGACAGACACAAAGTGAGCACATGCTGTTGCAAAAAATTGCACTGATAGACTTACTCATAAGGGGGGAATGCAACTAGGGGCTAAAGTAGACATTATTATTGTAGTAACAGGAGAATTTGTAACATTGATATAAAGGCAGTGGTCATTAGAGGTTCTGAGGGGAGGGAGAGAAAACAATAGGCATAACATGGGGCATTTTGAGGACATTTGAATTGTTCTGCATGACACTGCAATGATGGATAAAGGCCATTATACATTTTGTCAAAACCTATAAAATTGTGTAGTGCAAACTGTAAACCATAATGTATACTATAGACCATACTTAGGAGCAATACTTCAATATGTGTTCATCAGTTGTAACAAATGTACCACACTAATAAATGATGTTGTTAATGGGGGAAAGTGTGGAAGGTCGGGAGAGGAGGGTATATGGGAATCCCCTATATTTTTGATGTTAACATTTATGTAATTTAAAGCTTCTTTAAAAATAAAGAAAAAAAAGAGACTTCAACATAAACATCTTTTGGGGGAAAAATTCAAAATTTTACAAAATTTTTACTAAAATTATTACAGGAATTTTTGTAATAATTTTTAATCTGAATTGTCTAATATTTAAAAAGGGAACAGAATTTTTTCAAAGAATAAGTGGAAGTTTTTTAAAAAAGAATTATGGACAAATAACAATGATTATTATTTCCTTTAGTATTGGAATGCAAGAGATGAATTATCTCAGATTTTGTTTTATGAAAATATTTTTATTTTGTCTTCATTTTTGAATGGATAATTTCATGGGTATATATGGTGGTATGGAGCTATGTACCCAGAAAAACATGTTCTTAAACTTAATCCACCTGTGTGGGTGTGAACCCATTTTAAGTAGGACTTTTTGATGAGGTTTTTTCTGTTAAGATGTGGCCCACTTCAATCAATATGGATCTTAATCCCATTACTGCAGTCATTTATAAGCAGAGAAAGTCATAGAGGGAGCAGCCAGAAGTTGAAGGTCAACAAAACCCAGACAAGAAGGGAGAGGCCAGGAGAGGCTACCGTGTGCACTGCTATGTGACAGAAAACCTAAAGACCAAAGATCACCAGTAGCCAGCCCCAGAATATGAGTCTTTGGAAGAAAGCATCACCTTGATTATGCCTTGATTGGTCTTTATCCTAACCTCAAAACTGTGAAATAGATTCCCATTGTTTAAGCCAACCCATTGCATTGTATTTGGTGGAGCAGCCAAGGAAACTAAAAGTGTGTGTAATTTTAGTTGGCAATGTTTTTTTCCCCAGCACTTGAAAATATCCTTCTAATGCCTGCTTGCTGATATCTGTTCACTTGAAAATTGACCTGAAAATTTTATTGATGCCCCTATGAATGTAATGTTTCTCTTAACTCTGATTACTTTTAATATTTTCTTTTGCAATTTTTTTGCCATGTCCTGCTATGTCATATCTAAATGTAAAAGTTTCTAGAGACTGGCTTATGCTTACCTTCATAATACAAAAATAACAAAATATTAGAATTTAGCTTGAAGTGAACAAATATTTTTACTTTTGTGGTAAAAAGAAAATATTTGTACTTTTCCTAGCTGAAGAAAAAAATGCTTACAGAGTTTTTTCCAATAAACTTATTTTATCTTGAAATTCATTTAATTTTGGAGTTTAAGAATTCCTGAAATTGTATTAGCATTTACATAATGCAAAATGAGATACTTTCTGTAGGTTTAACTGAACTGAGAGTATGCAAAAAACAAAGAGACCAATATACCTTAGTATTTTTAAAGTAGGATTATACCTCTGGCCCTCATATATTTTGACTCAACATTGTCTTTTTCTCTTGGTGAACATTAATTCCATCCTGCCAATAAGACAGAAGTTTGAGTCCTAATTATCTTGTATATTATAGATTTTATAGCTCTTTTCCTCCAAAAAACATTCACAACCATAATATTTAAAGAGGACAGTTGATCCTCATAATTTGTGGATTCCATATTTGTAAATCAGTTTCCTTGCTAAAATGTATTTGTAACCCAAATCAATACTGGAAGTGTTTTCATTTGCAGATATGCACAGAGTAGTGAAAAAATTTGAGTCATTTGCTGTGTTCATTCCAGCTGAGGTTAATCAAGACCCTGCTCTACTTCGTTGTTTCAGTTCTCATGCTATAAAGTGTTCTTTTTTTGGTATATTAATGCCACATTTTTGGGGGCATTTTTGTCCCTTTTATTGGTGATTTCGCTGTTTAAAACAGCTCCAAACATAGTACTGAAGTGTTGAGTGTTCCTACATCACAAGTAGTCTGTGATGTACCTTACGGAGACAATATGTGTAGTAGATAAGCTTTGTTTGGGCATGAGTTATATTTCTGTTGGTGGTGAGTTCAATGTTAATGAATGAATGATATATATTAAATAATGTCTTTAAACAGAAATACACAGAGAATAAAGTTATGTATTGCTCGGTTGATGAAAATGTTGCAACTAGTGGGTGGAAGGAAACGAACCCTGCATTTTCCCTAGGAGCAGTGATTCAGTATTTACCAAGTTATGGTTCATGGTGACTTTATAGAACATAGCTATAATGAAAAATGAGAATCTTCTGTATCAGAAATTTTAAGCCCTTTTTTTTTTCTGTCACTCCACCAATCTGTCAGGATGAGTCTAATCATTTCTATGATTATTTGTTAACAAAGTAAAAATTATTTTAAGTAGGTACCAGAGATTGAACCTGGGATCTCGTGCATGTGAATCATGAGCTCAACCACTGAACTACACCCACTCTGCCAAAGTGTCAGTATAACTAACAATTTCATTGTTTCTCTCAAAGAGGGTTTAGTGGTACATTGCCCTTTACTTTATGTCACAGAGCCTTTATTACATGGGCAATCTTTGTCCACTTTGTCAGTGGTTATTTTTCTGTCTTCATCTTTTCAACCTCTCAACATCAGTGAAAAATGATTGACTTCTTTTTCCTTGATATCTCTACTCAGTTTCTATGGCAACATTTTACTTCTACAACTACCTAACATTTTCCATGCATAAACTCGGAAAAAAAACCCTGTGAATCCAACTCTTCCATTCTTAACCTTTGCATATTAGGCCCTACATGATTGGACCCCTGTTTACCTTCCAAATTTATCTCCTACCTCTTCCACAAACTACTCTGCTGCAACCTGGACTTTCTGTTCTTGTAACTCCCCAATTTCATTCCAGGTTCAAGCCCTGTGCATTTCTTCTTCCAGTTAACAAAATATTTTCTGTGGCAGTTTTTCTATTGCTGTTCATCAGGTAAGTTTCAGCCCAGCTGTTCCCTCCTCAATGAGAACTTCTCTGACCAGGCAATAGAAATTACACATACCCAAATTGGAAATTATGAATTTTAAAACCAAAATTCATAAAGAAATTCATAGAAGCCAACCACGGCAATTGAGCCACTAAATGATATTATTTTCCAATATATATATATATATTTATGTTTCAAATAGCAAACAATTTTAAAAATTTAAGCTTATTTATTGAAAGGATTGTACTCATGAGTACTTTTATTCCAAGCTTTGTACTTCTTTTGTACAATACTTTCCTTCACCACCAAGACAGTAGCATTGCCATCATTGTCTTATACATTTTGGCCCTTACAAGAATTATGACAGCAATAATTTTGCATATACTAATACTAACATACAAAAACTGAAAGAATTAGTCACCAGCAGAACATCATAGAAAGAAACGTTAGTGGAAATCCTTTAGGCAGAGAAAGAAAATCATATGAGATGGAAATAGAAATTTACAGGAAGAAATGAAAAGCCACAAAAATGGCAAGTTCATTAGTTGGAGTGGTTATGTTGATATCTGTTTCAGCCTGCTAGGCTGCTGTAACATAATATACCAGAAATGGGTTGGCTTTTCCAATGGGGATTTATTCGGTTGCAAGCTTTATTAGTCAGCCAAAGGGGTGCTGATGCAAAGTACCAGAAATCTGTTGGCTTTTATAAGGGTACTTATTTGAGATAGAAGCCTATATTTACCAGGCCATAAAGCGTAAGTTACTTCCCTCACCAAAGTCTGTTGCCACGTGTTGATGCAAGATGGCGGGTGATGTCTGCGAGGGTTCAGTCTTCCTCCTTCTCCCAAGGCTCTGTGGTCTCTCTAGTATATTTGTATTTATATTTTGTAAAAACAGTCTTATATTTGCAATATCACCCATATTCATGTTTTACATGAGGTTTTACTATCTTATACAGTCCCATGTTACAGTTTTTAGCTTTCCTTCTGGTAATATACATGACCTTAGGCTTTCCATTTCAACCACTGTCATACCCATATAAAAGGCTTACAGATTGTTTTATTTTATTTTATTTTTGAGGTACCGGGGCTAGGGATTGAACGTAGGACCTTGTATCTGGGAAGTTGGCCCTGAGCCACTGAACCACATTGGCTCCCAAGTTTACAGTTTTGAGGCTGAGAAAAATGTGCAAATCAAAGCATCATAAGGCAATGCGTTCTCACCAAAGACCAGGTGCTGGCAATCTTGAACTCCTCTCTCATATGGTAAGGCACAAGGCAGCATTTGCTGGTCATTCCATTCTCTTCCAGTTTTGCTGCCTTCTGCTCTGGCTTCCTCTGGCTTTCTGTCTTTCTCCCCATATTCATCCCTTTAATAAAGGACTTCAGGAAAAGGATTAAGGCCCACCATGGGCCGCACCTTACTGTAATAATCTAATCAAATTTTCCACCTACAAAATGTTCACACCTACAGCAATGTGTTAAATCTAAAGACATGGTTTTTCTGTGATCCATAAAAGCCTCAATCCATGACAATTTCAGAAAAAGTAAAATTCAGAGCCAAAAATATTACTAGGAAAAAAATCCTGACCATAGTTTCCTTATGTTAATATCATCAGAATCCATGGATGCCAAAAGGAAGGAGCATCAAAAAATTTTTTTCAATGCTAAAAAAAAAAAGAACTGTCAACCCAGAATTCTATATTCAGCAAAAATATCCTTTAAGAATTATGATGAAATAAAGAGAATATCAGATGAAGGAAAAATAAAAGAATTTACTGCCAGGAGATCTGCCCTAAAAGAATGGCTAGAGGAAGTTCTTCAGATGGAAACGTAATGATAAAAGAAAGAAATTGAGAACATCAGGAATGAAGAAACAACAGTGGAAACAGTAAAATTATATGTAAATATCGTAGACTAACCTTCTCATTTTGTGTTTTTAAACTTATATTTGACAGCTGAAAGTAAAAAATTCATAACATTATATATGATACTCACTGAATGTAGAGGATGTTTTTAAGACAATTATATTATAAAAGAGGAAGGTAAAGAGTCCTAAATGTAGGTAGGATTTCTATATTTCCCTCAAAACTGCAAAATGTGAATGCCGTTGGACTGTGATAGTTTAAATATGGATAATCTAATACCTAGAGCAACCACTAAATAAAAACAAAATCATAAAAGAAATACAAAACTATACAAAGAGATACAATCAATAATACTATAAATATATCAAAATGGAATTCTAAAAAATGTTCAAATACCTCACAGGATTACAGGAAAATGGAAACAGAGGAATGAAAAATAAAAGGAACAAATAGAAAACAAATGATATAATGGCCGACTTAAGCCTTAAAAACCCTATCAATAATTACATTATATATCAATGTTATAAATATACCCATTAAATGACAGAGATTAGTGCAATGAATAAAAGGATGACCCAACTATATGCTGCCTACAAGGAATTCAGTTTGGGTGAAATGATATATTTAGGTTGAAAGTAAAAGGATGTAAAGTCATTCGGATCCTATCACATCTTTTCATAAACTGCACCTTCTTTCTTGTGGGGAGGAATAAAAAAGGTCTTTCAGTTTACCTAGAGGCCAAAGCACTACTGATTCAAATGTACCACACAGAGATCCTGGACACAAGGAGTGGCCATTCTTTACTAGGGCAGAGCAAATCCCTTTCACAGATATGTACAGCAAGTTTAAGTTGGACACGGTGAGGAGAGGAAATCACACTCATTCATTCATTTGACAAAAATGTATTGAATTTCTACTGTCTAGCAACTGTGTCAGACATATTCTAACAAAACTAATTAATTAAATGAAAACAAATTCTGCTAAGTACTCTGAAGGGAAGGAAGATGCTGCAGTGATAGAGATAATAATGAGTAAGGGCTACCTCATTGTGGTGGTCAGAGATAGCTTTTTCAAGGGGTCCTATTAAAAATGAGACATGAGGAATGGAAGGGATGTGTGTAAAGAGAGAGAGAGCAGATGATGGGGAAGAGTATTGCAGGCAGGGGTAGAGTTCATGAGCACATACAAGGGCCCTGAATACGGAGAGAATTTTGCATGTTAAAATAACTGAGGGAGGCTGAAGCCACTGGAAGATATAATAGAATTTTGACAAAATCTGCTTATATTGCCAGAAATCTGTATTTATTTTAGAAAATTGGTTATTCCGTAAAGAGTACAATCTTTGGAATCCTTACATGCAGCATATAAGATAAAATTGTTTTACAATTAATTTCATGAATAAAGAAAAATATGTTAATAGTCAAGTAATGTTTCCAAAATATGTATTAAGAAGGATTCTGTTAGTAAATTTTATAAATAATAGATATCTACGAGAAATGAGATTTTCAAATGGTTTTGTTCGGCGGTCTTAATTACCCAATATTTTTTTCTTTTAGGATGTTTATGTAACACTTCTATAATCAAACATATATTATCTATCATCTGGGTAAAAACAAAGGGAGAAAGAATATGAAGAAAAGTGGAATGAAAATTTATCAACCTCTGTGATGTTGTATTTTACATTGAACATTAAATGGGTCATTGCAATTCCAGTAAGCCAAAGGAACAGGTATTTTTCATGGCAATTATGATTTATAGGTTACTACAAATCGCCCTGCATCTCATTCACATTCCTTTAGTTAAAAGTCACTATCCTAGACTCCAAAAATCTGAGTTTTAACATAGCACCTGTGATAAACTGAACTTCAAATTGTGCCTAAATTGTGAAGAAAGATTTGCTAAGAATAGATGCCTCAAAATACATCATGCACATTGATTTTAAGTAGTGGAGATTGCTAATTAAAGTGGGTGTAACACTTCTTGAAAGAGGCACAGGATGTTCTCAGGAGAGAATGCTAGATTAAGAATGCAGGCCTCTGGGCATGGAAAGACACAAATATGCAAACACAATTTGAGGAAGGACCCACTAACAGGGAGTTGCCAGAGGACTAGGTGTCAAGAGCAAAAGTAGCATAATGACTTGATTTATGTGGCACTCTCAGTAAGCTGTGGACCCTGAGCTCTGAGGCCTGGAATAAAAAATACCTCCTGAGAACTCTTGATAATCAATTCTGTAGGCCAGTATTCTTCTCTATCAGTTACCTTCTGTCACTGACTGCATTTCTGCTTTACAAGACTTGGTTCGAGGCTGATGACTGAGTTTGTCATTGGTAAGGTAAGATTCTAGGACCAGAGATGAGTAGAGCTAGGCATTTTTATTCCTCACAGGCCCCGGGTGATGGAACTCATTTGGAACGTTGGGAATATTAGGATGTTTGTTTGGGATATTGTGAACAGATTGTAGAGTTGAACAATGGCCAAAGTCTGGGCTGATAGAGCAGAAACGTACAGTAAGGTTCTCAGTGCACTTTTAATGTTGCATTTCGATTCTAGGCTGAGTCCTCAAAGAATGTTTGCCTTGCCACTGATCTTACCTGTTATTTCACATGGTCTTCCTTCTCTCCCACTTTCTTGTTTGCCTTTTCTTCTGTCCAATGCATTAGGTACACACTGATGAAAGCATATGTCAAATCCGTCAAGGAGCTCAAAGTTTATTAGAGTTACTTGATAGTAAGAAGGTAGTTTTTAATCAATGAGGTATGATATCTACTAGTTATTAAACTGTAACTTATGAGAGAGGATCATGAAGGCAAAATACTGCTGCTACCCTTGGCAGAGTTCCAAGTGAGAGGGACAAAGCAGGAACTCTGCAGCACAAAGCTGGGCAATGTTGGGGCAAGCTCAGTCAAACTTGTTTGGGAAAGAGGCTTGGAACAGGGTCTTTTAGGATAAGTAGGAATTGGACTAGCATCTGTTGTAGGCAGCTGTTTCCAAAGGTCATTCCCCAACTTCTGCCTTTACTGTATAGTTCCAAGGAAAATAAAGCCCCTGGGCTATTTCCATTCTCAAGGGCTCTATCTGCTTCTCAAGGCTATTCCCTGTCTAACTTCTGATTCTGTTTGATCTCTGGCTTTGTCCTTATTGTCTATACTTGCACTTTCCTCATCAGATCTATGGGGCACACATTGTGCCCTTGCCTGTGCAGGAATCTGTCCTGCGCAGTCTTGCGGGGATCTGTCCAGCAGAGCCCGCAATAGCGCAATGAAATTACTCCAAACACGAAAGTTAAGAGACATGAGGGGGAGAACAGCTGAAGAAGCTGTGCTCTTGAGCTGATCCCCAACAACCTTTTTAGTCAGGATTTTTTTACAGTCAAAGTTAGGGTGCAGGTGCAGGGGAGCAGGCAGGTATAGGGGTTGTAAATCACATCATAAGAATTCCAGGCTGATAATGGGGAAGCAAGATTACAGAAACATTAAGTGATATACATAGGAGATAGGGTGGGAGATAAGGGAGATAAGATAAGCAGGAAAGTTCCTGTTTATGGCAGGAACTGACTCCCTGAATTCTGTATGGGCAAAGAAGCAGGCCTCCAAGCTATTTCTTAGATGTAAAGATTAGAGGGTTCCCACAGCCCTTTTTGGTGCCACTTTTCTCTTCTGCCTAGGAATGTGGCATGCCTTGAGAAACTATATTTTCTTTTAGTGTCTGTGTGTCCATGCAATGTATTGAAGCCAATTGTTCTTTGAAGGAAACGTCTCCAACTGACTGCCTATGCCTGTTCCAATGCCAGCTTTGTCCTCTCAAGAGATAGGAGTCAGTTCATTTGAGCCACCCTAGGTTCTGTAAGGGGGTAATCTGATGCCAGAAGAGAAGAGAGGTGTTGGCTCCAGAAATTACAATGAGGAAAGAGAAAGAGACAGAGAGAGGAGTGAGAGAACTCCAAATTTATTATAGGCAAAGAGGTAGGCATTTGATTATGTTAGCCTCTTAATTTTATTTTTGTAAATTTTATACATATGCATGTTTTCAAAATGAAAAATACAAGTGCCCCATCTCTGATTCCTGCTCCTCAGAAACAACCACTTTGCATTACTTTGGAATTTATTCTCCCCAGTGTTACAGAGTTAGACTCATTTATAGGTTCTCTACACATGGCTTTTCTGCCCCTTTTATTTGAACCTATAATTAGCAGTATACTTGCTAAATATATGTCCTAGAGACTTAAATCTTTGGTCCATCCATGTGCCAGTTGAGCCTTGAATTTCAGCAGAGTTGCAACACCTAGTCCCCAGTTCATTGGACACACCCAGGCCAACTAACAAGGAGATGATGATGGACAATGCCCATCCCAAGGAACAGAGTGTCTGCAACTGCAAGGAAGACAGTTCCATTCATCTGCACCATGGAATGTAATCCCCTCTCAATTAGAATCAGAGTGGGCATCACCATCCCCAAATCCTCAAGATTGGGGAATAACAATGGACTAAAGTAGACCTATTATTGTTCTTCTATAGACTTATTATTATTCCAGCTATGGAAGAACTCTTATCATTGATATAAAGGCAGTGGCCACCAGAGGTTCTGAGGGATGGGAGAGGGAAGAATATGTGTAACATCGGGGCATTTTCGGGACATTGGATTTGTCCTGCATGACATTGCAGTTATGGACACAGGCCATTGTATATTTTGTCATAACTCACAAAATTGTGTAAGACAGAGTGTAAAGTATAATGTAAACTATATTCCATGTTAGTGGTAATGCTTCAATATGGGTTCATCAATTGTAACTAATGTACCACACTAATGAATGATGCTGTTAATGTGGGAAATCATGGGAGAGGGAAGGAGTGTGGCATTCGAGATCCCTTATATTTTTTATGTAACATTTATGTAATCTAAATCTTCTTTAAAAACAAAAAAATTATTAAAAAAAAAAGAAACAACTACTTTTACACTTATAGCTGTTTCATTAGTATTTGCCTCCATATAGATAATCAGTAAGCTTTCTATGTTTACGTGTTTTTGTTAGTTTACTGACATTTAATTGGGATATTATAAGGAAACAGTGGTAAATGCAGTAATTTATTATGATATGTTTAACCAGAAAGCTGAATGCAGATCTATCTATCTATCTATCTATCTATCTATCTATCTATCTATCTATCTATTTATAATATTTCTCTTTATCTGTATCGGTAGAAAGATGAAGTCCACATTAGCCTGCCTCAGGAATGGCTGGCTTTAACCACACTGGTGTTAAACACATGTTCTTCTATCTGCTGGGCATTCCAGGCTGAGAAGATCTACCCGTGTGGATTTCCATTCTCTTCTTTTTATCCTACATCTTCACCCTCTTTGGGAATGTTCTCATTTTCATTATCCTCACCAAAATCAGCATCCATGAACCCATGTACCTCCTTCTCTCTATGCTGGATGGAGTTGACATTATCTTTGCCACACCACAGGACTCAAGGCTTTGACTATTTTCTGGTGCAATTATAGGGAAATTTCTTAATTGCTTAGCTCTACTTCCAGCATTCTTCCTTCATCTCTGAGTCAGTCATATTGCTGATTACGGCATTTGACCACTAAATTGCAATATGTCACCAAATGAGATACACCATGATTCTGACTCCCTGATTGTGAAAATTGGTGTGGCTGTATATTTGAGAGCACAGTGTACAATATTTCTTCTGAAGAGGCTTACTTTGCAGAAATAACATCCTCCCACATACTTTCTGTGAATACATTGGCTTCACCAAGATTTCCTGTGATGATATCTTCATAAATATCTGGTATGGGTTTTTTGTGTTAATGTCAGCAGTAATCTTAGATATCCTCATTTTTGCTTCAATGTTCTGATTCTCCATGCTGTCCTCCATATCCATTTCCAAGAGGTTTGCCGCAAAGCTGTCAACACTTCCAATTCCCATGTCTTTCATCATTCTCTTTTATGAAATTCTCTCTGGAATTTTCTCAATTCTCACTCAGTACTTAGGCAGTACATCCCAGTACATGTCCATATACTCCTGGCCTGTTTCAGCATGCTTGCTTCACCCATGGTGAATCCTATCTTATGGAGTCAAGACTAAGCAGATATGAAACCCAGCAGTGTTATTTCCAAAGCAGAAATGAGTTTGAGGATGGCAGAAAACTGATTTCTCAGAAATTTTGGCCATTTGTATACCTTCTTTGGTGAGATGTGTACTGAAGTATTTTTGCACATTTGTAATTGGATTGTTTGTCTTTTTGTGGTTGAGATGAAGGATTTCTTTATATATTCCAGGTATTAAATCTTTACTGGATTTTTGATTTTCAAATATTTTCTTCATTTGTGTAAGTTGTTACTTTAG
The DNA here is from genome assembly GCA_029593785.1 of Cabassous unicinctus. Taxonomy (NCBI): domain Eukaryota; kingdom Metazoa; phylum Chordata; class Mammalia; order Cingulata; family Chlamyphoridae; genus Cabassous; species Cabassous unicinctus. The sequence goes on along the minus strand of JAQZBX010001991.1, from coordinate 42,583 downwards.
TTCCAGGATGAAAGCCATTAGGATGCAAACCTTTTTTACTTTGTTGAGATCTCATTTATCTATTTTTTTCTTCTGTTGCTTTTGCTTTGGGTGTAAAGTCCAAGAAACCATTGACTAACACAATGTCCTGAAGGTATTTCTTTACATTTCATTCTAGGAATTTCATAGTTTTGATTCTTATATTTAGGTTTTTGATTCATTTGGAGTTGATTTTTGTATATGGTATGAGGTAGACTCTCACCTTCATTCTTTTGTATATCATCACCCTTTTCCCCAGCACCATTTGTTGAAGAGTTTATCTTTCCCTATTGAGTGGTCTTTGCCCCTTCTCAAAAAACAGATATTAACAGTGGGAGAGGCAAGATGGTAGCCGAGTAAGGAGCTTCAAGAGTCAGCTTCTCCTACAGTGCAGTTAGTAATCATCCAGTGCTATCTAAATTACCTGTCTGGGGGGCCCAGGAGACCAGAAGAGCATCCTACAACATCCTTGAAAGAAAAGAAGAAGGAGACTTCCTATGTGTAGTGAAGATTCATGAGTAGAGCACTCCACACCATGGAGGCTGGTGCCCATCCCCTGCTGGTTGAAGCCGTCTTGGGAGATATTTCATGGCTGCAGTTGGAAGCTACATTTCCAAAGAATGGGGGAGGAAGAGGCAGTTGGGCACCGATATCAGCTACTGATTAATAAATTCAGATGGCTAAAGTGTCCTCCTAAGAACAGCTAAAGTTTGAATCTGTGCAAGTCAGAACCTGTGCAACCCTAGCCTAGGCTCCAGCCCCACGTCTGGCATGGAGGAAGCTGAGGGCACCTGCACCAGTTTCTCTGGGAAATTGTGGCCCTTTTGGCCCACACAGACTGGATTGTTGGACATCTATGGCTCCATCCCCATCCCAGATAGGACCGGTTGGGGGTCGTGTTTCCTCAGCCTTTCTAGGCAACTGCAGGTGCTTTTGGCCTTCATGGGATAGATTGTTGGGTACTCTTGTGGTTCCCTCCCTACCCCTGAAAGGGCAGAAGAGACAGTGCTCCCTTAGCCCCTCAGGACAACTGCAACCATGTTTGGCCTGCATGTACTACACTGTTGGACATGCCTCTGACTCCATCCCACTACTGACAGGGCAGGAGGATGGACAGTGTGCCCTGAGCCCCTCTGGGAAACTGCAGTCCCTTTCAGCCCATAAGGACTAGATTGTTGGGCAAACCTGTGGCCCCATCCCAGCCACAACAGGGAGGAGGAGGATGGGATACTGCGCCCTCAGTGTCTCTGGGTAACTGCAGTTACTTTTAGCCCACTCAAACTAGATGGGTGAGCACAGCACTGGCTCCTTCCCTGCCCCTGGCAGGGCAGGAGGAGGGATAGTGCTCCCTCAGCCATTCCAGACAACTGCAGCCACTTTGGGCATGCATGAACAGAATTTTTATTGAACAAAGAAAGCCAACTATGAAATATTTTTGGAAGTGTAAGGGGCCCTGTATATCCAAAAACATCTAAAAAAGAAAAATTAAATTGGAGGAATCATGCTACCTGACTTTAAAGCATACTACAAAGCTACAGTGGTCAAAACTGCATGGTATTGGCACAAGGATAGACATACTAACCAATGGAACCAAATTGAGAGTTCAAATATAGACCTACACATATATGGTCAACTGACATCCAACAAAGCCACCAAGCCCACTCAACTGGGATAGAATAGACTCTTCAACAAATCGTATTGGGAGAACTGGATATCCATGTTCAAAGGAATAAAGGAGGATCATCATCTCTTACCCTATACAAAAATTAACTCAAGATGTTTCGAAGACATAAATATAAGAGCCAAGACTATAATGCTCCTAGAAGATAAAGTAGAGAAGCATATACAAAATTTGTAGTACGAAATGGTTTCAAAATCTTTACACCCAAAGCGTGAAGAAGGAAAGAAAAATAGACAGATAGGACAGGCACACACACACAAAAAATTTCTGTGCTTCAAAGGAGTTTCTCAAGGAAGTGAAAAGGCAGCCTACTCAATGGTAGAAAATATTTGGTAACCTCTTATGTGATAAGTGTCTAATATCCAGCCTATAAAAAGAAATCTTACACCTTGATAATATAAAGTCAAACAACTCATTTAACTAATGGGCAAGATATGTGAAGAGACACTTTTCCAAAGAGGATAGACAGATGGCTAAAAAGCATATGAAAAGATGCTCAACATCACTAGCGATTAGGGAAATGCAAATCAAAACTACAATGAGTCATCATCTTACACCTATTAGACTACCTGCCATTAAAAAAAAAACAGAAAACTACAAGTGTTGGAGAAGATGTTGATTAATGGAACACTCATTCACTACCTGTGGGAATGTAGAATCATGCAGCCACTGTGGAGGATGGTTTGCTGGTTCCTCAGGAAGCCATATTTAGAATTAGCATTTGATCTGGCAATCCCAATCCTAGGAATATACCCAGAATAATTGAAAGCAGGGATGTGAACAGATATATGCACACCAATGTTCATAGCGACATTATTCAGAATTGCCAAGTTGGAAGCAACCGTAGTGTCCATCATCAGATGAATGGATAAACAAAATGAGGTATATACATACAATGGAATTTTACTCAGCTGTAAGAAGGAATGAAGTATTTACACATATGGTAACATGGATGAATCTCGAAGACTTTGTGTTGAGTGAAGTAAGCCAGTCACTAAAGGACAAATATTGCATCAGCTTGCTGATATGAGTTAAGGATATTGAGCAGACTCACAGAGGTAGAGTCTGGAAGATAGGTTTCCAGGAGATAGGAAGGGAGTAGAGAGTGGTGAGCCAATGCTCAATCTGGGCAGAATCTATTATAAGGTAATTTGGCAGTGGACGGGGGTGATGGTGGTGTAATAATGTGAGTGGGGTTGATGGTGCTTGAGTGTGAGTGTGAGCATGTTGGAGGTGGGTGGGTTGGGGTATCCATGGAGCTATGGGGAGGACTGGAGGAAGGAACAGTGATCTCTAGGGATGCAGTGGACTGTGGTTGAGACTACAGTTGTGGGAGTGCTTTTTTGGCAAATATTGGAGGGGAGGGTCACTGGTTCAGTGTGTTGGTGGTGGGGGAATGTGTGAGGAAGGGTGCACCTGGAGCATGCCTCTACAGAAAATGAATGTATTTATGTGGTCATAAGGTGTAATCTCAGTGGGTAGAGACCCACACATAACCAACAAAATATTAAATTCCCATCCTGGGGAGTCCTTCTACATTCTCTAGTACAGTGTCAAGAATCTTTAGAGTACATAGGCAGTGCCTAATAAAAGAAGACAGACCAATAATCCAGAGAATCATGTCCCATATGTGCCCTATCTCACATATCCCCCACCCTCTGACACATAGCACCAGTAACACTCCCCTGCCACATTTGCCAAAAGAACATTCCCACCATTGTAGTTTTAACCAAAAACCTACAAATCCCCAGAGTTCACCTGTTCCTTTCTCCAGCCCTTCACTCAGTTCCATGGATAATCCAACCCAACCCCCATAGCTTATTTCCCCTCACATCCCAGCACTATAGACCCTCTCACATCCTTGCACCAACATCACCCCCATCCACTGCCCAACCACCCCCTTCCACCTCATCATAGGTTTAGACCATATTGAGCATTGGCTCAACACACTTTACCCCCTTTCTGTCCTCCTGATAACCTATCTTCCAGGCTCTGGCTCTGTAAGCCTGCTCAATTTGCTTAAGTCATATCAGTGAGATCATGTAATATTTGTCCTTCAGTGATTGACTGACTTCACTCAACATAAGGTCTTCAAGATTCATCCATATTGTCCCATGTGTTAATACTGCATTCCTTCTTACAACTGAGTAATATTCCATGTATGTATATACCACAATTTGCTTATCCATTCAATTGATATCTTAATAATACTGAATCTTTCAATCCATGAACATGACATATCATCTCCATGTATTTATATTCCTTGTTTTACTTTTCTTTGCAATGTTTTATGGTTTCATGTAGAGGTCTTGCGCATCTTATGTTAACCTTATTCTTACAAATGTGATTTTTTTTTAATGTTTTTGCAAAATTGTTTTGTTTTATACTTTCCTTCCAGTTTTTTATAGTTATATACTCATAAAGCTTTTTTTGGTATATATACTGTGTATTTTCTAACCTTGATAAATTCACAGTAGTTCTAGTGACTTTTTGTAGATTGCCTTGATATTCAGTATAAACAATCTAATATCTTAAAATAAAGATAAGTGTACTTTTTTCCTTTCCAATATATGTATCTTTGTTGTTTTTATTGACTTACTGCACTCACCAAAGCCTCCATTTTAATGTGGATGCTAGCTAAATGCTTTTTATAGATGAATCTTTTGAGTTTGAGGAAGTTCTAATCTAGTTCTAGTGTCTAAGAGATTTATAAAGAATGAGTAGGTAATTTTTTCATGTTCCTTTTCTCAAGTTATTGATATTATGATATGATTTTCTTTTTCTTTCCTTATGTAGTTTGTTAGTACCAAGCAGTCATTTGGGGATATAAAATAGATAAACAAACCTTCAATCAGAACTTCAAGAACTAAGAACAAAAATATAGGGAAAAAAGGAAGATACAAAAGAAAAGTAGATTTAAGATAGTTTCAAATTTGAACAAAACAGAAATCATCTCAAACTTGACTAAATTAGAGGATTCCCACTGGAGAATAGATTTATGTGAAGTCTTAAGTCTTCTTGTACAAAGTCATGAATACATCAAAAATGAGAAGGAAATAAATTATAAAAGAAATGTGGGGAAGCAAAAAAGTGATTGAAAGTAAAGATAGGCAAAGAAAAAACAATATCAGTATACTCTGAGTTTTTGAAGAGGAAAAGAAAAGAATGGATCAGAAATAATATTCAAAATTATAATCCAAAGTAGTGAAAGCAACCAGATGGCAGTGTAAGATATGTTGGTGATCATTCACTCTTGTACACAACAAATAAAAAAACTAGTACAGATTTACTAGTCATGGCTTTCCCCAACACCTAGATGCCTTTGGCAGTTTGTTCCACTCATGGTGGTAGCTTTGTGGCCTGGGCACTTTTATTCCTGATTCATCCACAGTGATGGTTTGGTGGCCCATGAGCATTCAATTACAGGTCCCTGGGGCCTAGTCTGGCCATGGTGATGGGTTGATGGCCTGGATACATTTCTGATGTGGGTCCCTGTGGCCTGGTTACTTATGCACTTAAACAAAAAATATTGGTTCTTTTTGTATTTATACATAGACCCTCCAACTGGCTCTGTGGAAGACAGACTCAAGCACAGGCCTGGATCTTCTTTTTTGAAACTTACTTGGGGTCATAATACCAACACCTAAAAGGGAGATCTGGGCTATGTAGTGCAGAGTGGACCTAATGCTGATTGCTGGAGCAAAATGGCAGAACAGAATGCAGGAAGGGAGCTGAGTTCACTACAGTTTCCAGAGGGAAAATCTGTAATAAAAACAAAAAGCAGAGTGTCTGGGAGGAGAAGTTGGGAGAGGAACTCTTTTCTTGGAGATGTTTAGTTTCCTCAGCTGCTTAAAGCAGATACCATGAAATGGGTTGACTTTAAACAATGGGAAATTATTAGCTTACACTTTGTGGCCATGAGAATATACAAATCAAAGCATCATCAAGGTGATGCTTTCTTCCCAAAGACTGACTGCTAGCAATCTTTGGCTCCTCTTCCATATAGTAAGGTATCTGCTGGTCTTTCCCTTCTCTTCTGGGTTTTGTTGCTTTCAGCCTCTTACTTCTGTGGCTTTCTCTAACTATCTGTATTCATTCCATTTATAAAGGATTCTAGTAAGAGGATTAAGTCCCATCCTGAATGAGGTGGGGCACACCTTACTTGAAGTAGTCTCCTCAAAAGGTCCTGCTTACAATGGTTCGACACCCAGAAGAATATATTAAATTTAAGAATGTGCCTTTCTAGGGTACCTACAGCTTAAGAGAGATTGATCAGTCACACATACTGGGAATTTCTTGTAAGTTACTGTGCATGCCGAGGGCTAGATGTAGGCTCAGATAGACCTGAAGAGAACAGAACTGGTAACCATGGACTGTTCTATAGGTTCAGTACAATCTGGGCTAAGTATTGATGAAAAATATTACTATACAGCTAAATTACACTAAAACCTCAGTAGCAGGAAGAGTCTGACTTCCAGAATTAGCTCATCAAAATAATCAGATACTAAGATATGAATAAAAGATTGTAAAATATCCAAAACAAAAAAACAAAAACAAAAACAAAAAAACAAACACAGGAAAATGATCACCCATTTAAAGGAACAAAATGAAGCAACAGAGGAAGTACATACATTGGAAAAACTAATTAAAGGCATTAAATCAACTCTCCTAAATAAATTCATCTATTTAGGCTGAAGGAAAAAAATGGGCATAGAACTAAAAGGAAATCAAGAAGATGATGCATGAAGAAAGGGGAGATTAGAAATTTAAAAAAGGAACCATACAGAACTTTTGCGGATGAAAAATCAAACAGTGGATATTAAAAATATTCTATAGGTTTTCAGCAGCAGATTTGACTTGGCAGAAGACAGAATCATTGAACTAAAAATGTGACAATGGAAATCATTCAGCCTGAGAGCTGATTGAAAAACCAATGAAAAAAAAAGTGAGGAGCGCAGAAGGGACAAGTGGAGTAACATGAAATGCATTTATATTTGCATTATGGGAGTCCCAGAAGAAGAAGAGAAAAAGAAAGGATCAGAAAGAATATTTGAAGAAGTAATGGCAACCATTAAAGTTTCAATCTTTGAAGAATGAGATTCATAATTACTTGCAATAATATTGAGGGCTTGACACATTGGTCTGTTTTCTTTTATTAGACACTATCTATGTTTTTGAGAGATTTTTGACCCTCTAACTGAGAGGATAGTAGGACTTCCCAGGATGGGAGTTTAATATTTTCTTGTTTGTTGTGTGGGTCTCCACCCACTGAGATAACACACTATGACAAGATGAACACTTACATATTCCATAGAGGCATGCCTCGGGTGAACCCTATCCTGAATATCCCCCACCTGACACCCTACACCAGTAACTTTCCCCTGCCATATTTGTCAAAAGAACACTCCCACCAATGTAGTTTCAACCACAGACCTGCAAATCCCCAGAGTTCACCTGCTCCTTCTTCAAAGCCTACCCCCAGTTCCATGGATAGTCCAATCAACCCCCCCACCAAACTATCACAGACCAGCACCAAAGGACCCTATCACATCACTGCAACACTCTCATGCCCATCCACTGCCCAACCACACCATTCCCCCTTTCATAGATTTTGCCTATATGGGCATTGGCTCACTACCATCTACTCCCTTTCTGTCTCTGTCAACATATCTTCCGGACTCTAGCTCTGTGAGTCTGCTTAATTTGCTTATGTCATATCAGTGAGGTCATGCAATATTTGTCCTTCAGTGACTGGCTTAGTTTCTGAGGGGAGGGGGAAGGAAGAATAGAAGAGATAGAACACAGGGTATTTTTAAGGAATTATAAAAGTTCTGCATGATTTTGCAATAATGGATACAGGCCATTTTAAATTTCATCAAAACCTATAAAACTGTACAGTGCAAAATGCAAATCATAATATAAACCATTGACTGTGGTTAGTAGCAATGCTTCAGTATTTGAACATCAATTGTAACAAATGTATCATGCACATCTAAAATGCTATTAATAGGGGAGAATGGAAAAGGGGGAGAGTGTTGGGTATATGGGAATTCCCTATATTTTCTAAATGGCTTTTCTGTAACCTAAAGCTTCTTTGAAGATAAAAATTAAAAATTAATACCCTGGGGGAACATACTGAAGAAATTGTCATTGTACATCCAAGATAACAGATCTTATAGTGATGGAAAGCACAATACATAACAATTTTTATTTTATTTCAAAATTTTTTATTTTTTACTTTTGTATTTTATTTGTTATTTTAAAAATTATTATTATTTTATTTTTTTATAAATTTTATTTGCTTAATTATTTGGCTTCATTTTTGGAGAGGTTTTCTATCACAGAAGGTTCACAACTGTGGCAGGGGAGGATCATTGGTGTTGGGTGTTGGTAATGGGATGATGTATGGGGAGGGGTTCACCTGGGGCATGCCTCTAAGGCATATGAATATGTTTAAGTGTTCATGGAGCATTGTCTTGGTGGGTGGAGACCCACACAATATCCAAAAAAAAAATTGAATTCCCATCCTGGGAAATCCTGCTACATTCTCTAATAGAATGGCAAGAATCCCCTGAGTACATGGGCAGTGCCTAGTGAAGGAAGATAGACCATTACACCAGGCCCTAGATATTAATTATTGTGTTTAGGAACCCCTTCTTGTGAAATTGAAATCTAGCCTAGTATTATATATTTCCTAAAAGTTACCTCCTGAAAGCCCCCTTGCTGCTCAAATGTGGCCTCTTTCTAAACCAAACTCAGATATTATTGTACTACCTTCCCCCTGGCATGGGACATGAATCCCAAGGAGAAGCTTCCCTGGCACCAAAGGATTATTACCAAACACCAACTTGCAATGCATCTGAAAAAAGACCTTGAATAAAAGGAGGAAATATTAAAAACAAATGAGATTTTATGGCTAAGAGATTTCAAAGTGAGTCAGAGGTCATTCCAGAGGTTGCGCTTATGCACGTCTCAGCAGGATCTCATTGACTGCCACAGTAAAAAGTGCCTCAGTGGGGCTCCTGAGCTAGGGACATCTAGACACTATAAGCAGGCCAGTGAAGCTCAGGAATTTGGCACCTTGTCAGTGGACCTTACTTTTTAATTTATGCTTCCCAGTGTAACTGAGTTAGACTCATTTATAATTTCCCTACACATGGCTCTTTGACACCTTTTATTTGAACCTATATTCAGCACTATGCTTGTTAAATATATTTCCCAGAGACTTAAATCTTTGGTCTCTTCAAGTGCTGGTTGAGCCCTGAATCTCAGCAGAGTTGCAACAATATTCTCCAGTTCATAGGACTCTCCCAGGACAACTAAGTAGATGATGATGATGTGCAATGCCCATCCCAGGGAACAGAGAGTGCCTGCAATGGCAAGCAAGACAGTTCCATTCATCTGCCCCATGGAATCTAAGCCCCCTATCAATTAGAAACAGAGTGGTCATCACCATCCCAAAATCCTCAAGACTTGGGAATGAAAAATGGACTAAAGTGAACTTATTATTATTCTGCTACAAACTTACTATTATTCCAACAATGGAAGAACTTTTATCATTATTATCAAGGCAGTGGCCACCACAGGTTCTGAGGGGAGGAAGAGGGAAGAATAGATGTAACAGGGGCATTTTCAGGACATTGGACTTGACCTGCATGACACTACAATGGTGGATGCAGGCCATTATAAATTTTGTCCTAAGCTATAATATTGTGCTGGGCAGAGTGTAAACTGTAATGTAAACTATAGTCCACAGTAAGTAACAATGCTTCATCAATTGTAACAAATGTACCACACTAATGAAAGATGTTGTTAATGTGGGAAATTGTGGGAGGGGTATGAGGTGGGGTATATGGGAATATCCTATATATTTTATGTTACATTTCTGTAATCTAAATCTTCTTTAGAAATAAAAAAAAGAAATACTGGCCCCAAACGTCCCCAAATTGTTGCAAGACATGAATATACACATCCAAGAATCCCAACTAACTCCAAATAGACATACTTCTAGACATATCATAATTGAAATGTCACAAGAAAGAATTCTGTAAGCAGCAAGAGAGTAGCAACTCAACAAGTGCAAGGAATTCTCAAAAAGATTGTGTCAATTTCTCATCACAAATCATGAAGGTGAGAAGGCAGTGGGATAACATATTTAAAGTATTATAAAAGAGGATCCAAAATTGTGACAAAATAAGGCGCTCTAACAACCAGCTTGTCCTGCAGGGAAGCTAATAATCAGTCAGAATCTGCTTGGATTAATCTTTTAGGGGAGTCTGGAGACCAGAAGAACACAGTACAACATCCAGGGAAGAGCGGAAGGATGAGTCCAACAATATGTGGTGAAGATTCATGAGTAGATCCCTCCATGCTACAGAGGCTGGTGCACAGCCCCACTGGTGAGGCAAGTCATCCTGGGACCTACTCCCTGGTTGGAAGCAGAAATTCCTTTCTCCAAAAGCACGGGAGGAGAAGTGGTCTGTGTGGGACAACTGTATTGATTAGCAAATTCAGCTAGCTGGAGTCCAATTCTGAGCTGAGCTGAAGTTTATACGTCCTTAAGCCACAGAGAATTCAGGAGCCTTTGTTTTATCTCTGTCCCCAGCAGTGGTAGAAACAGAGGAGACTGAAAATACACCAGACTCAGGGATGCTAGGGATCAGGTTCAGCATACAGAAGCTGGAGATCCTCCAGCAGCCATTGCTTGGGCTCTCACACCTAGCAGGAGTGAAATTAGGTGCATTTTGATCACTTTCTCAGGGCAGAGCAGATAGATTCACGCTATCCACCTTAAAGGGTCATTGTACTCCCAGCAGCAAGGGCAGATTCACTGTGCCTACCTTATGGGGCTGTGGCATTCCAGGTCCCAGTGTGCCCCAGGAAGGAGAAGTGCTGCACAGTCTGAACATCCTGTCTAGGGGTGGTGCAGGCAGATTCATGTCAACCACATGGGGAGGGGTATGCAGCACAGGTTGTGGCAATTCATTAGAGAACCCAGATCCCAGGGTGTGGGAGCAGTGGAACAGTTTCATTGCAGTTAATCTGCCAGCCTTAGTCTCAAAATGCCCCCATCAGGGCTATGTCAGCTGAGAACTAAAGGTACAGCAATACCTTAGGGGAGCAAGGACAGGTGGATGAATATCACTATCTGCTGGCTCCATTAGGTAAGCTTAGATTTGGAAAGATGTCAAAAAGAACGTTGGCGACCTTTAGGGTCTCCTCCCCAGAGTACTTTGTAATTTATCTACACATCCTATATGTATCCTTGGGTTTGTTTTCGATGGGAAATTTGAAATGTACAGTGCAAAGTGTAAACTATAATGTAAACTATTGCCCATGGTTAGTAGGAATGCTTCAATGTGTGTTCATCAATTGTAACACATATACCACACTAATGAAAGATGTTAATGGGGAAGAGTGTGGGAGGGGGTGGGGATGGAGTATATGGGAAATTGCCAATATATTTGATGTATTATTTATGCCATCTAAAGTTCCTCTAAAAAAATATATATATATATATCTATGGAGGCACATAAAAATCATACACAACAGATTAACATTTCTGAAGGAGGGACAGAGGAGAGGAAGCTTTCTCCTGGTAATGAAATAAGTGCACATATAGTGTAATCCCCAAAATTTGTACCATATATTCAAAATAAAAATCAGATGAATAAGAGATGAAAAATAGGATTTGCTAAGAATGAGCTGTTATAAAGTTTCAAGAGGAGATTTAGGAAAATCCAATCAATGAGAAATCCATAGATGAAAGAGAAAAACTGAGCACAGAATAAACACATCAAAAAACTCTGATGCCAAGACACCAGCAAAATATTACAAGCCATACCAAGAAACAGGAAGCTATATCAGTCAAAGGAACAAATTTAAACTTCCAGATGAAACACAGGATTTAAGACAACTAATCACACATATCCAGAAAAATCTCCTTAATATATTCAATGAGATGGCTAAAGAGATTAAGTATATTAAGAACACTGAGTGAACACAAAGAAGAATTTGAAAGCTTGTAAAGTACTGAAAGAGAAAAAATGCCAGCTAAGAATTCTATAGCAAAACTGTCCTTTTAAAATGAGGGTGAGTTTAAGAATTCCAAGATGCACAAAATCAAGAGAGTTCATCACCATGAATACTCCATCTAACAAGAGCAGAATATACATTCTTCTGAAGCTCACATGTAACATTCACCAAAATAGACTACATTCTGGGCCATGAAACTAATCATAACAAATTTGAAAGAAATGAAATCATACAAAGTATGCTCTTGGACTACATTGGAATGGAACACAAAGATATCTGGAACATCACCAAATATTGGAGAATCAACAATATGCTTCTAAATAACACATGGGTCAAAGGAGTCTCAACAGAAATTTAAAAAGATATATTTTGGACTAAATGTAAATGAAAATACAATTTTTCAAAATTGGTTGGATGCAGCAAAAGCAGTGTTTAGAGGGAAATTTGTAGAATTGAATGAATATATTAGAAAAAGGAAAGATTTAGTATCAGTAATCTAAGATTCCACTCTAGGAAACCTCAGAAATCAGTGCAAGTTACATCTACAGTAAGTAGAAGAAAAGAAAGAATAAAAACTAGAGCATAATTTGATGGATTTGAAAGCAGGAAATTAATAGGGAAAACTGATGAAACCAAAAGCTGGTAGTTTGAAAATATCAATAATATTGACAAGCTTCTAGCTAGGTTACCCAAGAAAAAAGAGAGGATACAAATTACTAATGTCAGAAATGAAAGACAGGCCATCAAAATTGATACTATGGATATTAAAGAGTTAAAAGGATATTTTGAATGATCCTATCCTTACAAATTTGACAACATAAATAAAATGGACCAACTCTTTAAAAGTATACTCTAACAAAACTCAATCAAGGAGAACAGGTAATCTGAATAGGGATAGGACTTTTAGAGAAATTAAATAAACAATAATCTTCTAAAACAGAAATCACAAGATGGTGTAAATGGTGAATTCTGCCAATATTTAGAGAAGAAATTATACAAATTTCTCTACAAACTCTCCAGTAAATTGAAAAGGAGGGAACAGTTCCTATCTATGAGGCCAACATTACCTGAATATCAAGACCTGACAAAGACACCATCAAGAAGGGAAATTGCACACCAACAGCTCTCATGAATCTAGATGCAGAGATCCTCAAGAATATGTTAGCAAATCAAATGAGACATTTCAATGAAGAAGACATACAGATAGCAAATAGGCACATGAAATATTGTAAATATCATTAGTCATTAGGAAAATGCAAATCAAAACTACAATGAGATACAGTTATTAGATTAGCTGAAACAAAAAGTACTGATTACACCGCAGGGTTGTGAGGAAGCTAAAACTGGGTTACTTCCACATTGCTAATATGTAACATGGAAGGCAAAATGGTACAGGCACTTAGAAAAAGTGTAAACTTCTAATAAAACTAGACATGCTTTCATCATCAACCCAGCAATTGCACTCTTGAGAATATAACCCTGAGAAATAAAATCTTATCTTTACACAGAAATCTGTACACAAATGTTCATAGCATCTTGATTTCTAATAGCCCTGAAGTAGAAAATATCCAAATGTCATTTAAAAGGTGAATGTTTCAACAAACTGTGCTATACTCATATCATAGAATACTGCACAACCAAAAACCAAAAACAAAAAACAACAAAACATGTTTATTGATACATGCAATAACTTGGAAGGATCTCAAGGGAATTATGCTGAGTTAAATAAAGCCAGCTTCTAAAGATAATGTATGTGTGCTTCCATTTGAAAAACATTCTTAAAACAACAAATACGTAGAGATGGAGAAGTGATTAGTGGTTGTCAGAAGTTAGGGGTGGTAAGAGAGGGAAGTGGCAGATGCTATAGAAAGATAGTACCAATACTACGGAATGGGTTGACTGAAACAATGAGAATTTATTGGTTCAAGGTTTTAAGGCTAGGAGAAATACAAAATTGAGATGACAGCAAGGTTATGCTTTCTCCCAGATATTTAGTATTCTGGATCTAGCTGCTGTTGATCCTTAGTCCTTGGCTTTTCTATCACATGGCAATGCACATGGTCCCTCCTGGCTTCTCTCTCCACTTGACTTTCATTGTGCCTTTAATGGACTCCAGTAATATGGATTAAAATCCAACTTGATTCAGTGGGGTCACACCTTAACCAAAATAGCATCTTGAAGAGGTCCTATTTACAAATTTACAATGGGCCCACTCCCTATCAGAATGTGGACGAAGAACAAGAACATGTCCACACTCTTCTTCTACTACAATTCAATTCACTGTTGTTAGCCCTCTAGACTCCAAAGTGAAACGTTCTTTCAACAGCAAAATACATTCATTCCATCACAACATCCCCCAAACCTTAAGGCATTTCAGTTACAATGCTAAGTTCAGTCTCATCAAAATCAATTATGGGGTGGTTTGTCCTGGGGCACAATTCCCCTCTGTCTGTGGACCTGTGAAACTTAGAAAGCAAGTTACTGCTACCAACGGTCAATGGTAGGACATGCATAGGATAAATATTCCCATTCTGAAAGGTTGTAATTTGAGGGAAAACAGAAGTCACAGTTCCCAAACAATTCTGAAACCCAGCAGATTAGACTCTAATATCAAAATTCATTAGATTTCAATATCTGAGAATCTTATGTGTATTGATGGTTTGTCCTCAGGGCTTGATGGAGTGGCAGGCCCTTAACTGAAGCACTTGCACAGTTCCCATATTCTCCTTGAATACGGGCCTGACGTCCACACCATCTCTAAAGATTGGGATGTTGCAACTCTCGTACAATAGGATACAATGCCTGCTCCCTCCATATGCAGGGGCAGACCTGCCCTTTCTGCATGCAAGTGTGATCCTACCCACTTGGCTTAGGAGATCTCTTTATTCCATACCTCAGCTTCCAGGGTTCTGCCCTTGAAGGCATTTTTCCTTCATTTAGTCTCTTTTCTGTCCATTTCAGTCCAGCTTGGCAGTGGTGCAGCTCATAATAATTTCACAAAATCTTGTCATATTTGTGTGCAGTTCACAGGGGTTCAAATCATCAGAGAGAAGGGCTTTCCACTGAAATGGGTGACTGGATCCTTATTCAGTTAAACCTTCAGATGGAGCCCCGTTCTCTTTGGATTCATTTTGCACAAGTTTAGGGCCATCCCTGCTAAGGCTGCTCCTGGCTCTAATCTCAGAGCTCATTATCTGCATATGCTGAGAATTTTCCAAACAATCAATTTCTGGTTTCTTTGTGCTTAAGTGTTCATTTCTCATCTTATCCCTTTCTACTTGCAGTTACTAAAAGCAGCCAAGAGAAGCCAGACTGCATCTTCCACACTTAGCTTTGAAGTCTACCTAGCTGAATATTGAAGTCCATTGCTTAAAAATTCCCCTTTTGACCTTCTGAAAATTCAACACTTTTGCCCCTCAAAGGACTGTGTCAAAAGGGTGAAAAGGCAGCTGACTCAATGGGAGAAAATATTTGGCAATTACATATCTGATAAGCATTTAATATCCATGATCTATAGGGAGATCATACAGCTCAACAATAAAAAGACAAAGTATCCAATTAAAAAATGGGCAAAAGACTTGAAAAGACAACTGTCCAAAGAAGAAATACTAATGGCAAAGAAACACATGAAAAAATGTTCAACATCACTAGCAATTAGGGAAATGCAAATCAAAACTACAATGCGATATCATTTCACACGTATTAGACTGGCTGCTATTTAAAAGTCAGAAAGCTATAAATGTTGGAGAGGATGTGGAGAGATAGGAACGCTTAGTCACTGTTGGTGGCAATGTAGATTGGTAAGGCCACTGTGAAAGACTGTTTGGCAGTTCCTAACTAAGTTGAATATAGACTTACCATTGCTAAGTATATACCCAAAAGAACTGAGAGCAGTGACACAAATATATATCTGCACACTGATATTCATAGCAACATTATTCATGATAGCCAAAAGTTGGAAACAACCCAGGTGTCCATCAACTGATGAACAGATAAACAAATTGTTGAGTATACACATGATGGAATATTATGCAGCAGTAAGAAGAAACGAAGTTGTGAAACATATGACAACATGGGTGAACCTGGAGGACATTATGTTGAGTGAAGCAAGCCAAACACAAAAGGACAAATACTGTATGATTTCTCTATTATGAACTAAATACATTATGTGAAATGTAAATATATTATGTAAAATATGAATATGGGTAGCATTGTATCTATAAGACCATTTTTCCTTGAAGCTGAACAAATATAAATTAATACTACACAATGTAAATACCAGACCAAAAAAAAAAAAATGCATTATACTAAGTGAAGGAGCCTAGATACAGAGTACTACTTGTTTTATGATTCCATTTATATAAAATGTAAATATAAAGCAATTCATAAAGATGTCTTATTTTTTTTGGAAAGTACTGGGGATAAAACCCAGGACCTTGTATATGGGAATGAGGCATTCAACCACTGAGCTACATTGGCTCCCCATAAAGCAATTCATAAAGATGAAAGAGTTGTTATGTAGGTCTGAGGAAGGAACGCTATGGGGTTTGGAGTCTTTCTTTTTGGAGTAATGAAATTGTTCTAGAATTTTTAAGATGATGAATATACAACATTGTGATCATACTAAAAGCCATTGGTTATATAATTTGGATAGAATAGTCAGAAACAGCAGCTATGTACAGTAGGGGAAGCATAGAGATATTGAGAGGTGAGGAATTTTCTTGTTTGTTTCTTTTTTAAAAATTATTATTATTAATATTGAATTAATGAGAATGGTCTAATAATCATTGAAGTGATGAATGCACAACTATGTGATTATATGTGATTATAGCAAATACCATTGATTGTACACCATGGAGGAATTGTATGCTTTATTAATATGTATCAATAAAATTGATTATAAAATTCCCCTTTCAATCTGACATCAGAACACAATTTTGCCAAGTTGTATTTCACTTTGTAGCAAGGATTGCCTTTCTTCCATTTTCCAATGAAACATTCATCATTTCTTTCTAAGGTCCCATTGGAAGGGCCTTTAACTTCCATATTTCTGCCAACAGTCTCTTCAAAGCAATCTAGGCTTACTGTGTCAAGCAACTCACAATTCTTCCAGCCTCTACCTATTACCCCATCCCAAAGCCCTTTCCATATTTTTAGGTATTTGTAATAGCAGCACCTACTGAATCTGTATAAATCAGGGTTCTCCAGCAAAACAGAACAAACAGGAGATTCAGACACACACACACACACACACACACAAACACAAACACACATATAAGAATATACACATATGTAACGTAAATATTATTAAACTCATTTATAAAAATTAGCTCCCATGACTGTGGTGATGGCAAATCTGAATTCTGTAGGGTATGCGGCAAGCTGGGAACCATGATGAAGATTTCAATAAATTCCCCAGGAGAAGCGGGGTTGCTGAAGCAGAGATAAAAATTCTTCTTTCTTGAGTGTAGACTACAATGTGAAGTATGGTCCAGGCTCAGTGGCAATGTCCCAGTATGCGTTTATCAATTGCAATGAATGTGCCACAATAAAGAAGGATGTGGTTTATGTCGGAGGTTGTGGGAGATGTGGGGAGTGGGGCATATGGGAATCCCTATATTTGTGTAACTTATGTAATCTAAGTATCTTTTAAAAAAAAATTCTTTCTCACTGCTGTAATCATCCACTTTCCCTTTAAGACCTTCAGTTGCCTGACAAGACTTGCCTCATGCTGAAGTCAATCTTTTGTTGACTGTAGATATCATCAGTCATAGATACAATCAACTAACTGATTATTTAAATCCACAAAATACCATCACAGTAACAGTGAGTCCTGCGCTTGCTTGTGAAACAACTGGGTACCATAATTTAGTCAAGTTGATGTAAGAACATAACCATCACATTGTTCCAATTTATTTCTGCTTTGTAAACAATCCATGAACCAATAGGTCCCGTATCTGTTTAGTCTTTATCCCATAAATGATGGGATTCATCATAGGTGGTGCCAGAATGCAGACATTGCCCAATAAGATGTGGATATGAGGTGGAATGTGGCGTCCAAACCGCTGAGTAATTGTTGTAAATATTCCAGGCACATAAAACAGGATAATGACACAGATATGTGAGCCACATGTGTTGAGAGCTTTGTGACGAGCATTTTGTGAAGGGATGTGGAAGACAGCACGGAGAATTAGCACATAGGAAACGAATATTAGCAGAATATCTAAGACCACTGTTGACATAAGTATGAAAAAGCCATACCAGATGTTCACTCGAATGTCATTACAAGCATATTTGGCCAAGCCGATGTGTTCACAGGAAGTGTGTGGAATGATATTGTTTTGGCAGAAAATTAATCTTTTCAGAAGAAATATTATGGGGAAAATTGTACCATAACTTCTCAGAAAAATCATGACTCCAATTTTCCCAATCAGGGCACATGTAAGAATATTGCTGTACCTCAGTGGGTAGCATATGGCAATGTAACGGTCAAACGCCATCACCAGCAAGATCCCAGACTCAGAGATGAAGGTGGAATGAATGAAGAAGAGTTGAGTGATGCAACGGTTCAGGGAAATTTCCCCAGCATGAAACCAGAAGATGGCCAAGGCCTGAGGCACTGTGCACGTGGAGAGGACAATGTCTGCTCCAGCCAGCATGCAGAGGAAGAGGTACATGGGTTCATGGAGGCTGCTCCTGGTGCAGATAATGAAAATGAGCAGGCTGTTCCCTAGAAGGGCAGTTACATAGGAAATAAAGAAGGGGATGGAAATCCACATATGCTGGTCCTCTAGGCCGGGGATGCCCAGCAAGCGGAAGACTGTGTGGCTGATCCCAGTGTGGTTTAATGTAGTCATGTCTGGAGCAGATGCCCTCGCACCTCAACTTCTGTTCACAGTGGCAAAGGAAAATACAGTTTTATTCTTCAGCAGTTATTAGGAAGTTTTGGCATATTTCACCCTCTCCAATAACTTTGAACATGAAAATTATAAGGAACATACAAAAATGAAAAAGATACTGTCATTGGCTTTTAATCAGTGGCAATCTAATTAAAAGATACACATATTCCAGCTAAGCAGGTATTATTGCATGTGTTTCTGGTACAAAAGATGTTATCATTAGAGAAAAAATATTATATCTGTCTGGGAAGACTGTATCATGATGATACTTGAACTTGACCTTGAAATTGAGTTGTTGATCATGAAATGTGGAATGAAAAGAGAGGGGAGCAGTATAATATAAGGTGGGAATACAGATCAATACACAGTATTATTTATGAAACATTTTTAGATGAGTGTGTCTGGTGAATAGGGATGATTGGAGAGAGACAGGGGATGTGGTTGTCCAGGCAGATTTGAGCTGATTGTGAAAGGCTTTGGTCACAATTTTATACTTAGATTCCATCCTTTACACAGGGAGCAGTCATCAGATGTTCTGAAGCCTGTATCTTAGAATGGTTATCTAGTTCTGAAAGATTACCTCTGAAGGTTTGTTATAACAGAAATTAACAAAAGACATGATAATCTAAATACCTCAAGGTATTCCAGGAATGGAATGGATGTGAGCATAATATAGCCACAGGGGAAATAAACTAATAGGTATTAAGCATCTGCTTATTCCACCAACTATAGAGAAAATACTGCATGAGGCACTTTACGTATTTTTGCATTCATGGAATGAATCTGTAGTTCAGGAAGTGGATTTTATCCATAATTCACATTTAAGGAAAGTGTGAGACTTAGGTAATTTGAATCACTTGCTTAATGCCACAAACCAATAGTTTATGTGGATGAGATCTGAAATTTCTCTGACTTCACCAAATAGAGTTTTCTCACCTATGAAAGGGTCAAGAGACCTGAGGAGATAACATTGACAGGGTCTGTGAGCCTGAGATGAAGCACTCCAGGTGACCACAGTTTTGAGACTAAGGTAGAAATGACTGAAATTAGAAAACAAGCGTTTGAAGTGATTGATGTTTGGAAATTCCTTCTTCAGATGGAAATTCATGTGGAGTTTCATTATTTACTTCCTGGCATACTTTCCTTCATTTATTAACTTAGTCATTCTGCAAGCATATTTTGAGGACAGTGTTTTTGCCATGAGCTTGAATCCTAATTGGTTTATTGCTTTAAAGCAAAGTGGATATATAAGCAGATAGGCTTAGTAAAATATTCCTGGTGAAGTAGGTTTAGGAGGAACCTTCTGTGAAGACAGCCATGTCCAATTCCCTTTTCATTGGAATAAAGAAATGAAGACAAACTATTATACCCTCCTCTATACTAAACGAAAGAGTATCTTAAAATATTGAGCTAAGTAGGTAAGATATATCTGATTCTCATTAATATTACATTAATCACTCCAGTTTCACCACCCTGGTACCCTGAATTTTTCCTTTTGGAGTGAAAAATCTTTTAGTACCATCCTCTGAGTGCTGGTAGAAATTGTCTTGCCATTATAGTCACTGGTCAAGGGAGTAGAGTCAGCTGGCCTTGGGACAGAGAAATGTCTCATGTACAGCAAGTGGCCTCTCTGTGAAAAAGTTATTCCCAGTGAAGGCAACCTTCCTCCAGCAGAGAATGTAAGAAGAGGAAGATGATTGGGATGGCCCTGGTTCAAGGTGGCAGTTGTGTCCCCCACAGACCTGATGAGGAAAGAATAATGGCCAGAAGGAAAATGCCAGAAAAGACAAAGATAAACAAAGACAGGACTTCAGTGGAGAGCAGATTACAGAAGCTCTTGATGTCCTGTAGTTTTGGGAAAGGGTAAAAGGGGAATTTTTTTTTTTTTTCGTATTCAAATGGAGTGAGAGAGTGTGGGGAGTTCATGGGTTGGGGATTTTCTTGTGGGATTGATTGATGAATTCAAGTTCATCCTAAATGCCCCACTCAAATTCCACCTCCTTTGTAAATATCTTTTCATATCACCTGAGGTTCCTTGTCACCTCCTCACACACTCCTCCAGTGCCCTCCATGACACAGCCTAACACAGATGCCTGTCATTCTGAGGGCTCCCTTCATATTTTGCCAAGAAGGGTCTGTAGTCTAAGGCAGTATGTTTCTGTTTCTCATGCCCAGTGTAATTATTTTGGCACCTCTCATTCAATGGATTTTTAAAATTTATTTAAATGCCATCTGTATGCTTCATCTAGTCACATGCCCCCAACATCCATTCCCAGACCTCATTGTCCTCATCTGCTATAACAGATGAAATTTGTGCCTCTAGTCTTTACTATTCTTTGCATATATCAGAATGATTCACCAAATATAGTTTTCTCACCCATGAAAGAAGATATACTATGATATATTGTTACATATATCAATATGCTTCAAGAACCCCGCCACCTCTGGCTGTATGAGAACATAAAAGCAGCCCAGTCCTTACATTTATCTGGGAGTCAAACATCTCCACACATGTTTAATTCACACACTAACCTTAGGCTGATCCTTCTGGAACAAACATAAGATGGGTGATGTGGGCAATCTTCTTGGGGACTTGAAAGCTTGGCTATTTATCCATTTCATTAGCGCTCTTGAGAGAAGCTCTTATACTATGGGCTCCAGGGACAGATGTGTCTCCAACCACCTTGCCTTCTTTCCAAATAAGCTGTGTCCCTATGACATTTCGCACCGTAAGCACTTCTTTCTGACTCATTTCCCGCTTGCTTTTCTCCAGAAGCTCTGATACAAAAGTCTTTCCACCAAACTGAGCCTTATTATTGGGGTAATGTAATGAATAGTAAGCACATTTTCAGCAGGAATATTAGTGCTTATGCTTATTAAGTAAAAATGATTTTTAAAATTTATTCTTCATGAAAAGGTTTACTTTGAAGTAATATTTATCACTCGGGCTCTGAAAAGTTTCAAATTTTGGAGTCAAAAGTAACGAGTTTTTAACTCTGTTGCCTAAGGCTGCAATGTGTACATGCATAGCAGTGTGTAGAATACAGGAGTCATGATTTTGGACATGTTTGCTTTGTGTGTGCCTGCTCTTTTGGCTCTGTTCAAGATATTTCCTCTATCTTTAGTTTTATTTTATTTTTATTAGAGAAGTTGTGAGTTTACAAAGCAATCATGCATAACATACAGCATTTCCTTACATCACCCCTCTACCCCAACAACTTGCGTTGTCGTGGAATATTTGTTACAAATGATGAAAGAACATCATCAAACTGCTACTACTAACTGTAGTCCATAACTTACATTTAATGAATTTCTCTCCTACTATTAATACCATGTACTACTCTTGTATATTTGTTATAGTTGATGAGAGAATGTTCTCATATTTGTACTGTTAACCATGGTCCATCATTTACCACAGGGATACTGTGTTATACGTACCCCTACTTTGTACAATCCATCCAAAGTGTACACTTAGTGGCTCTCAGTTTCATCACAGAGGTGTCCTGTCATTTCCTCAGTCAGTTTTAGAACGTTTTCCTTACTTTAAAAGAAAAACTGCCTTACCCCTTTATACTCCCCCTATTGTTGACCCTTTGTACTGATACAGCACCTTTTTTGCCATTGATGCAAGAATATTACATATTACTGTTAATTCTAGTCTGTAAGTTACAGTAATTGAAGTTTTCACATGTATCACCATATTCTTAACACCTTGTAACAGTAACATACGTTTGTTCTAGTTCATAGAAGAACATTCTTCTTTTGTGCTATTAACCACAATCCTTATCCACCACCTAATTCACTATGCATGCTGTCCTTTTATTATCCTCTAGTTTTCTTTCGATTGATATTTATGTCCCTAGGCTACCTCTTTTCAGCCACAATCATATTTATAAATCAGCAGTCTTGATTATTCTCAATAATAATGTGTTACCATTAACTTTATCCATTTCCACACATTTACAATTAACCTTATTAAAAATTCTACATACATTAAGCATCAGCTCCCCCTTCTCAACCCTCATTCTATCTCCTAGTAACCTATACTCTAGATTTTAACTCCATGAGTTTACTCATCATATTTAATTCATATTAGTGATACCATATAATACTTGTCCTTTTGGGTCTGACCTATGCCACTCAATATAATGTCCTCAAGTTTCATCCATGCTGTCATATGTATCTTGACTTCATTACTTCTTACAGATGAATAGTATTCCATTGTATGTATATACCACATTTAGTTTATTCATTCATTCACTGATGGAACTTGGGTGGTTGTGTGTAGATAAATACATGTTAAAATTGGATCATATTTCACCCACTGTTCTGTAATGTCCTTTTCTCACTTAGCAATTAATTAATGCCAAAAATATAGACCTCTGCTCTCATTTTATTGGCTCCATTTTATCATACAAGGGTGTACCATATAAAATATAGCCAAGTATACTCTTTAAAAAGTATTTCTCACATATCATTGCAATTATTTTTTGTTTGTTTCCCAGTCAACATCAGGCTCATCATTTTATATATATATATTGCTCCCTAATGTCTATTATGTCATCTGACCAAGTAGGTACTGCATGAAAATGTTCACCATAGTTTTCTTTTCAAATCAGAAAATCTTATGAAATTTTCACTTTAAAATAATTGAAAATAATGAAAAATATAAAGAAGGTATACCAACAAGTGTTAGTCCAGTTTAATTTCTTTTTTATATCTTTTTTACATATATGAAACCACAGCATTTTCTACATAGATTTATGATATAAGTATTTTAAACATAATTTTTAATGACTACAAAATATGCCAACTCATAGAAAAACCATAATTTACTGGTACATTATCATAATTATTGGCATTTACTATATTTCAAATATTTCACTTTTCAAAAAATAATGCTTTTTGCAAATATTTCATCATTGTGTCTGTCCTCTAATTTTAGTTATACATTTATTCTTAAATTTTATGAAATCTAATTCCTGGTTTTTCTCATTAAGTGTTCTTCTTTTATTTATCATCTCATTGTTTCAAAATTAGTCAAAGAATACACTATTATTTTTTCTTCTACTTCTTTTAGCCTTTCAAAGTTTGTAGTTTATATTTGTGTCAAGTACAAAATACAATTAATGAAATAATGACCAATAATCATGTCTAAAAATCTTAATAGTTCATGATTAGAAAATATGTTGTCATTAAGCTTATTTTCATACGTTAACTACTGTGTAAGTATGTTATGCCTTAATAAAATTAATGTAATATTGCAAATATTTTCCTTTGGCATAAAAACACTATCTAAATATTAAATTTAGCAATTTCATAATATGCTCTTAGATGGGTATTCTGTGTTTTCGTGAAGTATAGTGGATTCTTGTTGAATATTTACTTGCAAATGTTTGATAGTAAAAGTAAAATTGATGTGAACATTAGCATTAATAACACCTTACAATATTTTACATTCTTTTGGCCCATGTAGGGATGATTCCTGACAAATTTTTCTGTATTTATGTGTGACTGTGTTTTTTCCAGATTTCATATGATTTTTTTTGTGCCCAAAATTTAAGAAACACATCTTTTATAAATTCTAGGTTAATGTGTGTTTTCCAAAAATTTAATGGAATGAAATGGCATTATGCAAAAGTAAGATCTGTCATTTTGAATTAAATTATATATTTTCTACTTGTTAAGGATGAAATTCACATACAGAAAATCTCACCCTTTTTAGTTTATAGTCTTGAGTTTCAACACATGCAGTCATATAACCACTACCATAAGAAAAGATAAAGAACAGTTCCATCACCCCCTAAATACACCCCTGTGTTCATTTTAGTTAGTTGCTCCTACCAGCCTCATAGCTACTTAACTGTTTTCTGTCCCTACATTTTTGCCTTGCCAGCATATTCTACAAATGGAACCAGACATTATGTAAACTTTTGAGTCTGGCTTATTTCCTCAGCATAATGCATTGAAGATCCATCCATGTTGTTGTGTGTATTAGCAGTTCATTCCTTTTCATTGCTGAGCAGCGAGTTTTTCATTGTGTGGATGTACTAGCTGAAGATCATCTGGCTTGTTTACAGGTTTTGGTGATTACAAATAAAGCTATTAAAAATTAACATACAAGTTTCTGAGTAAACATAAATTGCCATTTCATTTAGCTAAAAGTGTAGGAGTAGGGTTGCTCTGTCATAGGATAAGTGTATCTTTAAGGTTATGAGAAATTGCCAGCTGATCTCCAGATTGGTTGTACCATTTTACATTGCTGCCAGCAATGAATGAGAATTGCAGTTGCTCCACATCCTCATCAGAACTTGGTTTTGTCATTTAAAATTTGTCTTAGCATTAAACAAATTAACCTTAACATTAGAAGAGATGTGTAGTGATACAGCATTGTGCTTTTAATTTGTATTTCCATAATGACTAATGGCATTGAACATCTTTTCATGAGATTATTTGCCTTATGTACACCTTTGGTGACATATGTTCAGATCTCCAGACGATTTTGGATTGGGTTGCAAAATTATTTATTAGTTTTGGTGGGTCCTTTATTCTGGATACAAATTTGTATCTGAAATGTAAGTTACATATATTTTCTTCCACTAAGTCCCTTTTCTTTCCAATTTCTTAACAGTGTCTTTAAAGATCAGAAGTTCTTAATTTTGATGATGTACCACTTAATATTTTTTTTTTATAAATCATGTTTTTGGTATTGTATCTGAGTAAGCTTTGTCTAATCCAAGTTCAGAAAGATGTTCAACATTTTATAGATTTTGCGCTCAATTTTAGGTTTGTGATCCATTTTGATGAGGGTGTTTGGAATGAATTGAGGCTCACTGATTGCATATGGATAGCCCATTTTTCCAGAACAATTTGTTCCTAGATGGTCTTTTTCTGGACTCTCTATATTCCATTAATGTATATGTTTATCTTTTCTCCAATATCACTCATTCTTGAAAAAATGTAGTGTTAGTCCTCCAACTTTCTTCTTTAATTTAGGCTATTATAATTTATTTGTTTTTCTGTGTACATTTTAAAATCAGCTTGTTGATTTCTATAAAAAATGATCGTGGGATTTTAATTGAAACTGTGTTGAATATACAGATTGATTTGGGCAAAATTGATTTCTTAACAATATTGAGTCTTCCAATCTATGTACATGTTTTATTTCTATGTTTTTATAGATCTATCATTTCTTTCAAAAGCATTTTGTCTTTTTCAGCATAAAAACATTGCACATATTTTGAAAGATTTATGTCTACGTATTTCATATTTTTAGTGCAATTGTAAGTGTTGGTTTAAAAAAATTTTCCATTTCCAATTGTTCTTTGTACTCATATAGAAAATCAGTTGATATTTGCATATTGACCTTGTATCCTGCAACCTTGATAAAGTCACTCTTTCTTCTAGTAGCTTTTTGTGCTTTTGGGGAGGTTTTCTTCATATACAATCATGAAAAGTATTAATATGGGAAGAGGGAAAGGGGGAGGATGTTGGGTATATGGGAGTCCCCTGCATTCTGTGTGTGACTTCACTGTGACCTAAAACTTCTCTGAAAATAAAACAAAAAAAAGTAAGACAGTAGGGAATAAATGGAAGAAAATGTCACTGTACATACAGGACAACAGATATTACAGTGATGAAAGGCAAAATGTAAAAAGAAATTTTTAAAAATATTTTTCATTATTTTTTAATATCCTAATTTTTAAATTTTATTTTATTTTTAGTTTTCTTTTAATTTTTATGCATTTTATTTCTTTTATTTAAACCTACCATTATTATTTCATTTTCCTATTAAGTGTATTTGGCTTCATTTTTCAAAAAGCTTTGGATCACAGAAGGGTTACAACTGGGGCCGGGGAGGATCATTGCTATGGGGTGTCAGTGATGGGGGATACATGGGAGGAAGTTTACCTGGGCATACGTATAAGGTATATAAATGCGTTCAAATATTCACAGGGCAGTGTTACAGTAGGTGGAGATTCACACAAAAACCGAGAGAATATTGAATTCCCATCCTGGGAGAGCTCTGTTACATTCTCTAATGTAGCAGCAACAGTCCCCCATGTGCAGGGGCAATGACTGGCGAGGGAATATGGTCCATTGATGGGACCTTGATATTAACAACTATGCTTGTGAGCTCTTGAAATGGAAACTTAGCCTAGTGTTGTAGGGTGCCTAAGAGTTGCCTCCTGAGAGCCTCCTTGTTGCTTAAATGTGGACTCTCTCTAAGCCACGCTCAGCAAATAAATGCATTACCTTCCCCCCAGCATGGGACATGACTCCCAGGGATGAACCTCCATGCACCATGGGATTACAACCAAGCACCAACTAGCAATGCAACTGGAAAAATACCTTGAATTAAAGGGGGAAAATGTAAAAACGAATGAGTTTATATAGCTAAGAGACTTTCAAATTAGTTGGGAGGTCATCCCAGAGGTAATGCTTATACACATCTCAGCAGGATCTCATAGACTGCCAAAGTGGATACAACCTCAAATAGTGGAGCTCCTGAGGGCTGTGGAGACACGCAGGTCCTATGGTCAGCGCAGATAGCTCTGGAGTTTGGTGCCTTGCCAGTGGGTCCTACTTTAGAGTTTGTGCTCCTGAGAGTGACAGAGTTGGACTCAGTTATGGCTCCCTACCCATTTCTCATCTGTCCCTTCTATTTGAACCTATACTTGGTGCTGGAGTTGGTAGGTGAATGTCCAAGAGACTTGAGTCTTTGGGTTTTCCATGTGCCAGCTGAGCCCTGAGCCTCAGCGGAGTTGCAACACCTACTCTCCAGCTCATTGGACTCACCCAGGACAACTAACAAGGAGGTCAGGATTGACAGCCATCATACCAAGGAAACGAAAGAGCCTACAGCTGAGAGTAAGAAAGTCCCATCCACTGGCTGTATGGGATCAAAGTCCCCTCTCAATTAGAGGTGGCTTGGACATCACCATGCCAGAATCCTCAGGATTGGAGAATGAACTATGACCTAGAGTGGACTTACTGGTATTCTACAATAGACTTGTTGTGATTCTAGCAATGGAAGAAATTACAGCATTGATTTGGAGTCAGTGGCCACTGGAGGCTCTGGGGCCAGAGGGAGGGAAAGACAGGTGTAATGTGAGGGCTTTTTTGGAACTTGGGAATCATCCTGAATGGCATTGCAATGACAGACATATGCCATTATATATTTTCCCATAGCCTGCAGAATTGTGTGGGAGAGAGTGTAAACTACAATGTGAACTATGGTCTGTGCTCAATGACAATGCCCCAGGATGAGTTTATCAATTGCAATGAATGTGCCGCACTAATAAAGGATGTTGTTTATGTGGGAGGGTGTAGGAGGTGTGGGGAGTGGGGCAAATGGGAATCCCTATACTTTTTTGTAACATTTGTGTAATCTAAGTATCTTTAAAAAAAAAAAAATAAAAAAAAAATAAAGTGAATGAAATAGCTTTTTTTCATACTTACCTATCTGTTTCCATTTCATTTTTCTTTCCTTTCCTTATTATATTGGCTAGGGTATCCAATATAAAGTTTAATGGAAATGGGAAGAATAGATATCCTTGTCTTATTCCAGTTTTTAGGGAAAGCATTCATCTTCAGAATTAAGTAGGATGAAAGATGAGATTTATCTTATTGAGGAAGTTCCCTTCTATTCTAATTTTTTTTGAAAGTTTTATTATGAATAGAAATTGTCAAATACTATTTTTTTCATCTATTGAGATAATCATAAGGCTTTTCTTCTTTATTCTGTTAATATGGTGAATTATACTGTTTTATGTCTAAATGTTGAATCATTTTTGCATTTCCAGGAAAATGTCCACTTAATCATGATTTACAATCCTTTTAATATATTTTTAATATATTTTTGGGTTCTTCTGTCTCTTTGTTTTTGACAGATATTGCTTATAGTTTTCTCTTCCTGTAATGTCTTTTACTTGTTTTTGTAACATAGGAATATTGGCCTCAAAAAATGAAGTGAGAATTTTTCCCTTTTCTTCTATGTTCTGGAATGAATTGGTAATATTTCTTCCTTAAAAGTTTTAGTCTTTGTTAAATTTGTCAGTGAATGGGCTTATAGATGTTCATAATATTTTCATATTTTTATTTTAATGCCAGAAGTATCTGAACTGTTATCTCTTCTATCAGTCCTGATATTTGGTGCTTGTGTTCTTGTTTTTTTTTTTTTTTCC